>NMRA01000272.1:532630-571580 GCA_002633005.1 Phoronis australis
GGGGGCTCAAATCCAATTTCAAGTGTCAAATTCGGAACACGGCGCATTCGTAACGGAACTATGGCTAAGTATAGGCTCTCCCGCGATATCCCAGGCGACCGGCAGTGGCGCTGCGCACTACGACTCAGTTTCCGTCGTCTGCTCCACTGTGCAATGAAGAAAATTTACTTCATTTTTTAAAGAAAATGGAACCTGAGTGACGATGAAAAATCAGAAGCTGGTGGTAAGATGGGAATTTTAATCGAAGCCTTAGAAACTCGCAAACCATATGTTAAGACGATTTCCAAAGCAATCCCGTCATTATTGCCAACACGAAAAACGGATTTGGTCTTTTGGGCATTTTAAGACTATTTCAAATACGACAAATTTGTTAAGAATCGATGGCACTAAACGTGTAATAAGCATTACAAAAAGAAGTAGGTTTCGCGCGCAAACGCTGTGGACCATAAACAAGTAGGTCTCTTAGTATGCCATTAGTAGTTAAATCGTGGTAGTGTAGTGGTAACGCACGCGCGCTCTATGTGCAAGGTCGTGAGTTCGAGTCTTTGTTGCTTGCAGTTTTTCCTGTTTGACACGTTCTCCGTGTTTTTTTTGTCTTTTTTTTGGATAATCAAGAAAAATACTTGATTTTTAGAGGTAAAAACAGAAAAATTTCCTGGGCGGGAGGGGGGTTTGCCCCCTCCCGACCTCCCCCCATTCGGTGCTATGCGCATCTATCGTGGTTCAGTTTGTGCAAATGTTTACAGCCGGACAAAATGTTGGGCCCCCCCTTGCGATATCCTAGATCCGCCACTGACATCAGCAAAAGTAAACTGGCGCGTGAAGTGGCGATGATATTGTTATTATCAATAATAAAAAAATCAGGCTGAGTTCACAGGTACACTGAACAGTTCATGTAGTTTGAATCAGACATACACGAAACCTTAGACAATGTAAAGACCTGGAAGCAGTAGTGAAACAAAACAAAGTAACTAGACCGACTCACTCATGGTTGTGAGTTACTTTACCGACAAGCCTGTGCGTTTAGCCAAATAAAGTGTATACACAAAACTAATCAACTGTTACTTCTAATGACTTCAAACTCGAGCAAATACAATGCAGATTTACCATTGTATACAAATAAAAATGACGACGTCAATTGCTTAAAGTATGATCAGTTTCTTTCCGTAGTACACCACCGCTGCCGCTAGTAGTCGCCTTAAACGTGGCAACAGCAAGAACAACGTCACAGTATAACTCAACACTGTGTAAGTAAATGAAGAACATCAAGAGCAACCCGTAATACTGTAATAAAGGAAAACGTTACTTTCGCGTTTTTCGTCAATTGTTAAAGGTAACATGGGCGGCGCACCATAGGGGCTGGGGTGGGGGGTATTGCCCACACTTTTTTTCAGTGCTGCGCCGCCTGAGGGTAAAAGGAAAGTTGTGACGTAGACTGAACAGAAATTGTTAAGGCATGTTAGCCCGGCCATTTCATGATTAGGCAGGTAAAAGGAGAAACACCTCGTGTTATATTTTACAATGAAATTCTTACTAGGAGCGTCTCTTAGTTGGTTTCCTTTATCGTCTGAGTAGTCAAGTTGTCCTAAGACAGCGTCTACTTTCCCGGGATTTGAACACTCCACGTCGTTAAATTTGAAATAGTATCTCCCACATCTATGTGTTCCTGAAGTAGGATGCTCTTGTAGCTGACCGCGCCAAACCACACGGAGTCCAGTTGATGAAATTCGTTTTGGAAATGTTATTACCTAAATATATGTATAAAACATGTATAAGAAAACACTTGACCATTCCCGCGTTGCTTATCATTCTGTTGGTAATAAACTTCCATTCGCTAGTAAAAGCCTACTTGCAATTAGATGACGCTAATTAGTTACAAGAGCAAATGTGGGCGTTGACTTGCGCCGTGTGCATTTCACACAGCACATAATCAGGGTGTTCGTTGCAAGTAAACTTAGAGTAGCTTCCAAAGTATGTACAGCGGGAATCTACTCATTAATCAAAACATATCATTCCACGAATGTTAACCTAAAAATTTTGTAGATAGCAAAATAAACGTCAAAGACTTGGAATTGTCACTGTGACGAGACACGCGCAGCACTAGTAATATTTTTTGAAAATTATGGGATGTCAAAGAAACCACCGTGTTCAATATCATGAATATTACTCAAATGAGAAAGCTAAGTTCTGTATAACTAAAATTGCATATGCATAATTGACAAAAATGCTGGTACAGAAGTTTTCAAAATGAACTAGACAGACTTCGTTAAAACCCTGCCAGGCTCTTCTTACCAGAAATATTTGGCAGCTCAGCCGAACTTTTGTCGACATAAAATAGTGTTTCGCCAGAATTTAATGTTACGCTATTGTGCCTACTGGCTAACTGTTTATTAATCACGAATGTATTCGCGCAGTAGGTTGTCGCGGCGACAACGTGCGTGGAGCAACATCTGTCGAGATTAGTCGAAACTTAGTCCAGTCGATATTTAGTCGTCGTTTAGTGCGCGGAAACTTTGCTTCGGAACCAATTGTACATTACCTTTTTATGGCAATATTAAAATCAAAATTTTAAAAATTGAACACATGTAGTTTTCAACATTTTCAACAAATAAACGCATTTAAAATTGTCACAAATAGAAACAATATAAGGTATGCAAACAATTGGTAGATTCTTTCCGACATTATACTCCTGGAGGTGTCACGTTTTATCTCTGTCTTCTCATTCTTTCTCTATTTATCATCCAGAGAGTCGCTCAACAAAAATTTGCGCATAACTAAAACGATCATTAAGAGGTGTTAGGGTAATAGAATTTCTCCAAAAATCCACTGGTGCCGCACGCTCGTTATATGCATCTGTTAAGTATTAACCAAAACCATCAACCATGTCTCTACATACATGTATCATTCGGAAACACGTTTGGCAAATGAACACTGGAAGAAGCTAACATATTCAAATATGTTTGGAAATCGTCATATACCGGAGTTCAGCTTTATTAAATCTGTTACCATAATCAACGGATATTTTGAAAAACTTGTCAATGGTGGTCAATAGGGTGTGCTGTAGTCAAATCTATCGGAATTTGACTGTTCCAGGTACATCCACTTTAACTGACTACTCCAAATACATCCCAAGTGTAAAGTTTCACGATGATCTGGTAATCAGTTTTCTAGATATCACACAGAATCGCTGATGGTAAAGAATAAATTCTCGATCACACCAGAAAAATAACTAGTGCTTGTGCAATTTTCACGCATGCTCATCAATAGCTCATCTAGAAACCATCCAGAAACACTTTTGACATAAGTATCCAATGGGAATTTAAAATGAACTACATGGATAGTCAACTCATGCCGAAAATAGTGACAGTACACTTCTTCCTCATACACCTGTCGTAAAGAGGTCGTCACTCTGTCTGTCAGGGGCTAAATGTCGCAAATGTTGTTCCAATAACATTATGAAAACGTACAACATGATAAAACAACACTTTACATGACAAAACGAAAATATAGTTTACTGGAACATATTTGCACGATACTTCAGCCACCGTCTGAAACTCCTTTAAATTGAGTTAACGTCACGCTTCATTTGAGAGCCACCTAACTCCGTAATACTTACTGCAAATCCAACTCCTGCGTTACTAACGGCTGCTTCTGTTCGCCAGAAGGCCTGTTTGACGTTAAAGGATGTCAAGGCGGAACACGTGGTCTTTTCTATTAAAAAAAAGATTAATGGCAGATTGAGGGGTCCCGGCACCTCTATACCAACAACAAGAATGTTGAAAACGTCATTTATTACGTTGCGACAAATAGTTAGCGGATACTTTTGAGTGCGTGTATTAGGGTGGGGAAGGGGTGGGGGTTTGCATAACTTAGAAGGGACAACTGTTTTCGCATATATTCAAATGAGATTTTAAAACGAATTGTTCAAGATTTGAAACATAAAGTTGAAGTTTTAACATGAAAAATGACACCTGTCCAGCTCGATCCCCGAACACTGAAATGTGACATGTTTTAAATATATAAAGACATCTCTTCCCAAGCAAAATTCTGGGCATACATGTAAATTTTTTGAATTGAGACCCAAAACTGATGTTCTTCGAAGTTGGTCATTCAACACGCCCATTCCGGTCTTATCGGAAAGTGGCATTTTAATAATAAATTGCAACTTCTGAATACATTTCGGGCATACCAGAGTAGTGTCCTAATAATATTACCTTTCAAAATATACAAGATGACGCTGATTTTGGAAACTCTAGGTAACTTACTTTTCGATTTGCAAATGGAACTACATTTGGTTACAGCGACATCTACATCTCAGCGACAAACCCAGGTTAAATTCAATAGCACTTCTGCAATTACTTTCGGAAAGACAACAAAAATCGTTTAGCTAGTTGACGCTTCATGGAATACATTGTATACTACGTTCATACATGTATTAATGCCGAAAACAGCAGTTTTACTGGCTGAAACGCTAGCGAAAATGCCAGACAGACGAGCTCTCTCCGCAATGGGGCGATTTCCCCACCACCCGAGTTGCTTCTAAGTGACAATTGATGTTAATACACGTTTATTATCTGCCATAAATTGGTTGGTGTGACGTTATCACAAAAGCCTCTTATCCTTACACTTGTGTGTCCTTTGAAGTGGCGGTCTGACAACTGCCAGCGAAAACACCAGCCCTTTTGGGGAACTCAAACCTGCAGTAAAGCGTCGGCAAAAGTGACCCTCGCAACCATTCACATTATTGGCGTTATTGCTGGTAGCGAACATGCTAACAAAAACCGTGCCGTTTTAGCCAGACTGTGAAAGAGGTATTGAAAACTTGGCCCTCCGTTGCAAAGTGTTTATATGGATAACTGTGTGATTGATGTGGTTAAAACCACCAATTCCATATCAAAACAACAAAAGTATATACAAATAAAAATAAACAGAAACAAGCCCACCAGTCCAAGAGCTGTCAAATTAAAACACCCACAAACACTTTTTGACGAGGAGTTACGAGTATTTATTGGTCGATAAATACTACGTAGAATCGGGACAACCAATCACAACTTTTGTCATCCGTCACAACGTTTAGTGTGAAAAGCCGACAGCGTCAGATTTCGCTGCTCGTTTTCCCGTGGTTAATGATAAAATAAAGAATAGCGAGGAGTTGCGTTTGCGCTGGCTGTGACAAATCAGTATTTGAGCGCACTGTGACTCTTTGCACTTTCCTGCAGGAATGAGAGAAGTGCGGATATGGCAAAAGTTTGTACAAAAGCCTCGAGCTGACGGTGGGTGAGTTCAAACGTCACACTCATGCCCGTGCAGCTAAGAAACTTTCAATTAAAACCGACTTTCTTCTATTTTTTCGTTTTTGGATTAGTTCCAAGTTGTGGTTGCAGTAAAATGGTACTTAATACACTCTGCGACCTCCTTTGACCAACCTTCAGCAATTTTGGGCCATATTTCGCAGCATTTCACTGCCAGAGCGCAACTCACTTAACAAAAACTTTAGATTTGTTTTTCCCAATCTGGACATGCGTTAAAGGCAGGTCTCACAAATATTCGTACATTGCACATTCCAACAAAAATGAACTTCACCCTCTTAAGCATTTCCTTCACAAAAATATACTTTTTGATCTTTACAGGTTCCCAACTCTTTCTCCTTCTCGATCACAAACATGTGATTTGAACAGCGAAATTTGGTCAACTGTCTTATAAAAACATGCTCGCGTATTGCTGTAACATTCATCTCCATGTCATGTGCGTGCATCACTTATTTCACTAGTTGATAATACTTTTGAAAGCCAGCTTTGATCACCAGTGTCAACAAAACGCTGCTTAAAAACTCAAGACATGCAATCTTATTTTCAGCCTTTGTTGTACCACACATCCCCAAAGCCGTATCCAAATAGTATTTTCTTTACTTCTGAAGCCCAACTATTTTCGTTGTTCTTCGCCATCTCGTGCTGAACTTTTTAACTCTGTGTAATAAAGCAGGGTTCGTTTTCGGTTACCATAGTCATTGTGCGTCTACCAAACTCCTCCCTTGCTGCTGCATTTGACGTATTCTTACCTAGTTAGTATATGCAGTGCTATAAAGGAATGGTTAATTATGCTAGTAGTGTCAAAACAAGGTAAATGGTGGTTTCAAGCACTTTAGACCTGTACTTTCAAGGTTTAACTCGAAAATTTGAGATTTTGTTCGAACGCGTAACATGACTTGGTCTAGACACGTATTTGTGTAAACTGTAAATGTGTGATACAAAATAATGGACATTTATCTTGATTTCGCACAAAATAGAACGGAAAATGTCAAAAAGAGTTTGACTTTGAACTTGGAAATTAGATCCCGGACCACAACACGAACAGCGAAGCATAGTTCGGTTAAATTGTGAAATTAGACTAGATTAGAAAAATGCCAAATCATAAAGTACATTATGCTAGAATTAGTATTGGTGCATGACGCATAGTGTCGCCTGCAGCACAGATTGTCGCCGGCAATGCAAACTACCGCAGTGACAAATTGGGCGGCAACATTCTGAAACATAGATTTATCTCGGTTATCTGTTTTCCCCTTCTCATGAGCCTAAAACAACAACTATAAGGAAATACATAATGGGGTACTTAAAAACAAGGACAAGGATAAACTTGTGTTTGCATAATTTACTATCAAACAAATGAATTATTGTCCTGCAAAAAAGAATTCTTTTTTGAGCTTGAACTCGGAGACATTCCTCACCTAATCTCGTAGACATATCCACTTCTCGAACCATAAGCCTCGCGTAGGTGTTTGACGCGAACACAGTCTGTGAATTATAAGCACTTTTTCCCGTATAACCATCACAGTTACGTACGTAGACATCAATAGTGACGTCACCGGCCGCCAGTCCTTTGCATATACCGTCAACTAAAATAGAAAAAAGGTAGTTCGTTCAATCATTTCCCGTTCATGAGCATGCCATTGATCTCTGAAAAATTGCTTAAACTTAATGCAAATTGAAAAGTGAACGCAGTCACCCACGGTCTAGGACTTAAAAGGGAACTGTATTTTATTCTGAATAAATTCTAGATAGTTTTCTATGAATTGTTGATCAATTTCACAAATAATTCAACACCAAAAATTAAACTTATATTCTCTAACGAAGCTCAAAAAATTACGGGCTTGGAGCGCTGCTTAGTCTCGTAACGTATTTGGCGGGGGCAAAGTCACTGTCCTGTGTTAGCGTGCAATCAAGTAGCGTTTTTTATATTGTCGGAATAAGAAATTTTAGTGTGAAATTTCGGGTCACAAGGGATACCTGTTTGAGCCGAGGCAACACAAAGTGATACCCAGCCATCGTCATCGTCAAACGAAAATTTGCCGGTGCAACTGGTGTCAGTGACTGTGCCGAGGGCAATGTGGACTCT
The DNA here is from genome assembly GCA_002633005.1 of Phoronis australis. Lineage (NCBI taxonomy): Eukaryota > Metazoa > Phoronida > Phoronidae > Phoronis > Phoronis australis. Next base: position 540,023 of record NMRA01000272.1, read on the forward strand.
AGCCATCCAGTCAGCCAGCTGTCAGCCAATACTCCGGCAGCTGTGTAAACTTGAAGGGTTGGTAAGTTACCGACTGTAGCTGTATGAAGACTATCGTACCACTGTGTGTTGAGCTCCGTTAACCCCGAAATTTCAGACAGCCGTTGACTACCCGGGTATAGTTGACTCAGTTATGCTCGTCACCTCGTCGTAAAACTTAGGCTACATCAACATATAAAGCTAACGGACCGGCGGGGGCGCATGCAAAATCTGATATAGTCACCCGACACTTCCATTGTTCGTTGCAGCCGTTTAAGTGGAAAACAATCAAATAAACGTCCTTTGGTAGCATAATTTGCCGCCTTTTTAACAAAGAAGTGTGTTGTCCGTTTCAAGAACAGCACGCTCGTGACACGGCGCACGCGCCATTTCATAAAAATTTGAGACGTCTTTCGGGACATCATAACAGCTTCGCAGCACCAAGGTTGTTCTAAAATTCGGTTTGCTGGTGTAAAAATACTAAAAACTTGAAACAAAATGAAACAAGCTCCGATAATTTGTTATAACATGTACGCAACCTAGGTACCGTCAGCGACGAACACATGATAAAAGAATCAGGGGGAAAAGAAACTGGTAAAGGTCAGGTGACGTAATCGCAAAAAGCCGACTCAAGAAAACACATCACAATTTTACTAGCACCAGCCGATGAACGATCGCTAACATTTCCAACACCGGTAAATACAGAAGTTAGTTTACTCTAGGAACCTGTTTCCTAGGTTTACTCAAGGATGACTTAGTTTTAATGACATTTATTTGAGTCAGATTTTATTTGTACATTTTTTACCCATATCGGCTTAAACCTGTAGGCCTATATCTAGTATACACTGAGCTTTGGGCCAAGGCTTGGGTAACCCGGCGATGGTATGCGATGACCATCCCTTTAGAAGACGCCTTTTTCGAAGAGTTTGAGCAACCAGGTGCCATACAAAAAGGCATAGCGAACCTTTTACAGCACTGTGGCAAACAATAAAAAAAAAAGGACGATTGATACAATGATAAATTACGATGTAAACTCTTCAAATATGACATAAGCAATGAATGTGCAAAGCAGCCGATACCCCGCCGTTCACGTCACTGACACATCAGCCAATCAGCGATCGCTTTCAGAATTCAGTGTTTTGACCATGAATACGAATTGGCTTTTGTTTGGCACGCAAGTCAGGCAAATGTGAGTTTTATTTGTATGTTAGAACCGATTAACTGCAACATTATTTTGACTATAGTCCCCTTTTAAGAGTAAGGCCAAAGCTAATAATACGATAGACGTACATTTCCGTATGCCGTAATCATGTATACGTTATACTTCGAGTCAATTATAATGGCAATTTTTAACTGCTAGGCTAGCTGGAAATGTTGAGGTTTGTACTGTGTGTAAAGGTCACGAATGACATTTACTGAAGTTTTACCCTTTTCTGAACGAACGAAAGAAAGTTGTTTATGGTATTACACATTTTTACTCTGTCTAGGTCTCTCACAAACGTATAATTGCACGCTCAGTCATAACAAAACGATGTAAAATGGTTAAAGTCAGTGCTTATCATAGACTACAATATAATAATTATTTAACTCTTATTAAGGTATAATTATCGAATTTTTTGTGGTACATGATTTGCAACAGAAAGCGGATGATTATAGCACTGCCTTTGTCCATATGATAGCGGAGCGAGCGAAAAACATTCCTCTAACCGCTATCGCTGGGGTATGAATTCTTCATCCCAGTTTTCATAATTTTCTGATAACGAAATCGTTATAGTACATCTACACACCTGTATTCATTTATATTGTTTTAACGTGCACGATCTGATTCGCCCGAGACGAAAGTCAGCCAGTAACGTACAATCGGCCGAGTCAGTCAGAGACTCGTAATTACAATCGCCTGGGTATTATTTCGTGGATCAATAAGTTTTTGTTGTTTAAAATCTGCATCTTTCACGATTCTTATTTACATAGTTTTACCGTAAGGAAATCTAAGCATTTGGTACATCTGTAACAATTATAATTTTGCATCCTCTTTTTGGTCTAAAGTGGAATTAATGTATCAAAGGATTACAGTATGCCGTATATCGTTAAATGACGGAATGTTGAAAAGTTCATTTTCCACTAGAATTGACTATTGACTATTAGATGAAAGGTATGCCCTCTTAGCCCATTATTTACATGGCCTTTTTTGTATGGGTCCCCAGGGGTATGTTTCATGAAAGTGACATTTAAGTCTTAAAAGGCTTTAGACAGAAAAATTGTCTTACGTTCCACATAACAATTTCGAAAAAATAATCGAAACTCAATTTAGAAAAGAACACAGTATCTGAGAATATACCCATAATTGTTTCTTACTGAGAAAATTTGTATTAGTTATTTCCAGGCAGTGTTATGCTCATAATCACACGACTAAACCTTTATTTGGCAGCTGTGATGCGGGAACGCAAGACCAATTTTCTGTCTTAAGTCTTAAGTCATTTTTCAAGAAACAGACCCCAGGGTCAATTGTATGCGTACATGTATAAGGAGGTTACAATATTAAAGTCATAGTTATTTTTCCAGTTGACAATTAGTAATTTTGGTAACTTAAACAAGTTTCTGCAATGGACTAGGATGTTTAAATTCAATTTATATAGGTTTACTAGTTTATACATAAATTCATAGTAGTAAAACCTCGGGGTTACCAGTTACGTGAATCGAATACAAGAGTGTCATCATTTCCTTGACAACAGGGAGAGGGAGAAAGTTCTAGCGTTCGGGTCAAATTTGAGGACTTCATTATCTCATTGTTCCTTACTGGAAGGGCCGCCAACGTCGAACAAGTTTTAAACCTCCCAATAATGTAGTGTCGCCGTTGGTCACGTGTTGTATTCAATCTATCCGTTCTTGTTACGAAAAATCGGGATTAATTTGCATCTCCCATCCAATCGACACCTGTTTATGAACTGCTGTATACGCCATCGACATGTATTTTGGGAACCCTCCCAACACTGTCGTAAGATTTCCGATGCAGAAACGGAAGTCGAGGTTTGGACTGCACACGGTGACTTATTTTTACTAGTGTGAAAGTTGAGGAAAGAACTTAGGACCCTTTACCTTCTTCAACTTTGATATAGTTGAGGGCCACGTTATCCTCGTAATGTACGATGTCTATTACATCAGATGCGGGGCACTTTGTTCCGTTGAACTTAAAGTAAAGAGTTCCACAACACGCTGAAGAACATCCTTTGGCTCCACGAAAATCGGTTAGTAATGTCACATGCAGACCAGATGTAGATGATTTTTTCGGATAAACCCTTGTCTGGAAGATATAGTTATATATATTTATATGCGCTAACTGCGAAGCGATACCGAAGTTTACAGTGAAACAACACGTGTAGTTGAGATAAAAGGTCATATATATTATGACAAACTAAACTACTACAGATATCAGTAATTACAAAAGTTACATAACATGTTGAACTGTAAAGGTGGGTGACAATCTGCCTCCAATGAAGGTATACACAAGTGGTGAATAGTAAGCTAAGAAACAATATGCGGAAGCATAACAGCAACACCGGGACAGCGACAGGTGAAATTTGAAGATAACAGAGAAAGAAAGAAAATTGGTTTACCAGTATACTCGTTTGCTTGGTGTACACTATTTTTTTTAACCACTGTCTTGGAAACAAGTTTGTGCCAGATCCAATGCATTCTGAAATTGACACCGTTCTGGAGATTTCCCAAGACTGAGAACCGACCCCAAAACGTTGTTACACCTGAAATATTTAACATTCGTTGGAGAACTATTTAGCCTGTTCAACACGTACCTGCAGTTTATGTTCTGTTGCGCGGTCGGTCGTCCAGACTTGATTTGTCTTTCCAATATAAAACTGCCGAATATTGCCCATCAGCTCCTCTGAACAATCGTCCTCTTCGGCTGAAAATAATGAAAAACGCGATAATGGCCGTTGTGAACAAATTTCACAATTGTGCTTTTAGTCTCGTGTATGGCTTGTGGTTGCTTCTGCTCGTCCCGTAGACGCAAAAATCGCCCAAAGTAAGCTAACGTGATCACGTGCTTCATCACTAACAGTTAGGTAAGCGTATTACACCGTATCTTGAGTAACATTCAGACAAAAAAGCATGAAACATCTTGTATTTCGGGGATCAAAAACAATGCCAAACGTCCATTTCTGGTTTTGGTAACTTCATCTGTTACCCTTTGTAGTAAACTGCCCCTTTGCCGAACCCTATTCGAGCAGACGTGCGAAGTGTCGTCCATTTACACAACCTGTTGTTTAGCAGATCTACTGTTCGTGTAAGTGAACTGACTTGAAGACGAGACGGTCTTGCCACCTTTTTTGCTGGATGCTTTGGTTGTGATTCATGTTTTTGCCTTTTCACGAGTTTAATGCGTCCACGGAACGCTCAATGCACGCACATTCCAGGTTTTGTTCTACATCCTTTCTCCTCGTCCCCTAATATATACTGTACATGTACATGTATGTGTTTTTAAGTATCAGTCCACGGATCCACCGACCACTGTACAGCCAACAAGCGGCAAGGTGGGGGGTCAGCCATTCAGATCCATGTTTAGTCTGATAAATCACATTAGGGATGAGAGAAATTGGGTGAAGTATGACACCACAAAGTTTGGTGGTTTAGGAAATACAAGGGAAGTGTTCTCGAGGGCAAAATGAGGCAATTTCTTGGTGTGGAATGAGTCATTTTTGACCAAATTTTCTACTCCAGTTTCTGCTTCAAACAGAATCGTTTCTGAACAATTTTGATATCACATGATAGGTTCATGACCAATGTCAGTAAAAACGGCACCGACACTGCAATATCTGTTACTATGGTAACACTGGAACTGTTTCCGTGGAGGTACATTTCCTTCTTGTGAAAAACCAGCAGTAAGTTGTACCCTTATAGCGAAGCTGCCCCCGCGAGAAAACTAAAAATAATAACATGGACATGTAGAAGACTCCATGCCCTTGAAATTAATACAATAAAAACTTTGTCAGCCCTTCAGGCAGGCTTGGTAATAGGTGTCTGAATTTCACTATTTTCAGACCGCGTATGTGTATTTGTCATGTTAAACCAGTCACTAGTTGTGCGCCGTTTCTACGCATTAATATGCCGTGGTATAATACAACAATTAAAAGAATTGGTTTGCTTAAATGTTTTTAATTAATTTTAAAGACACTAGCATTTCCCACTAAAATATGAAATTATACTAAATTTGTTCATCCAACTCGTCTGAATACCAAACTAAAGCTTACAATGCGTTAGTTGAATGATGGCTGACCTAAAGTGCGGGTTTGCGAATTTATCTATTTATCTGGCACTGCCAGTCGCATCGAATGTGGTATTTCTACAAATTGCGGAGAGAAACAACTTTGGAAACTCTTGGGAAATGCACAAGGTATAGAGCGAGACATTTGAGCACCTTATAAGAGTACGTGGAGCTGATGTGGAGGTGGAACGTGTCCTCCTCAGAAGTAGTCTGTCTCGTCTCAGTCTCAGTGTCTGCCTCGGAGGCAGGTGTGGAGCAGGAGCTACATAATCTACCTTATTAGATTCACTTGCCCGAATCATCGTTACAACACTCGAGATATATTGCTGTCGCCAAAGACACTGAGAACATCCACTGCACACTAGAGGAGAAATCTGATAGAGCCTGATAGAGGTCTGAAAAATGACCAAAGACGTTAAGTCAAGGTTCAACGTCCTGCTTCGTGTGAGCTCAGGTAGGAATCACTAAACTCCAGGGTCTGACCCTGAGGAATATTTTTAGAAGCACGTCATTCATGCAAAAATACTTTTATTGTCACACCGTGATTGCTTATAACTTGGGCCTTATTGCTTAATCATATCTTATTCAAATGTGTTGATGTTTATGCAACTACATGTATACATTGGCATAGAAAATAGGTAGTCATCATAACTTTTCATAACAACCACCAAATGTGTAACATGACTTCTGCCCATGAACTACTTTTAGAGACTAGGGAGTATGTTATGTCTGCCAATGAATTTCTGCGATTATGAAGTTAATTAAACATGCTAAAGCCGTCAAAAATATTGGTGCCTTCACTTTAGCTTGGTATTCATATTTTCTGAGCCGAAATGGCCACATTAAATTTAATATGTTTAATTTTTTCATTAATACAATTTTAGGAATCAGGAAAGGCTTATGCTGAAGAAGTGGCTTCTGCTGAAGTTGGAGACTTGCCGATTATTAGTAAAGGTTGGGTATGGAAAAGTTCACAACCAGCAAGAAGGTACCCTTCTGGACAACTAAGTGAGGGGGCTAGAGAGAGGCCGTAAAGTCTACTCCCAGAAGATATGTCAAAGAGAATTTGTAGCTTGAGGAACGAGTCGGGGGAAAAAGTATTTGCCAAAGATTACTGGCTTATACCACAACAGGTCCAAAGTAATTTGTTGAGATAGGCCACTCTCAGCAAATGTGGGGAAACTGGGACAGAGGAAGTGGAGTATGCATTGAAAGAGGCAATCTGCGATTGTCAAGGATGTAGCATTGTAAAAATTCAAAGGGAGGAAACAGTACAGTGGCTGGACCTGTAAATACTCTGGCTGATCTGCTAAATCCAGTGGGGGCATTATTGTATCAGCACAGCTGTGTAGGGAAGTAGGCTTGTGTGTTGTCGCAGGCTTTGTTTGCACCAGAACTGCTTGTGTGAACAGCACAAATCTAAAATTTACCTAGTCTAAGACTGAATTTTTCTCCAGGCACGGATCATGATCTTGGGCCACATGGTAATGGTACATTGTTCATTTTGTTTAGCCACTGGATTTTTTGGTCTGACAGGATTTCTCAGTGTGGCCATCACATTTAGATGATTTCTGACCACTGTACTGTTCCTTTTCCTTGAAGATGCATAATTGATCTGAATTTATGTTTCCGCATTTTATTTACCATTATAGATTTTTGTTTGTAAATGGGTATATATTACTGAAATTTGAGACCCTGTTGCAGTTAGGCTGGTTTTGTTAACTTATCTTTCTACCTGGGTTGTAAACCCATATTCTGTCCAGGAGGTAATAAGTTTTGATTTAGACCATTTACCTCTATAAAATTTGCTCAGTTTGTTCCTTATCCAGATGGGAAGTGATTTCTGGAATTATAGCGAATTGACAGTTTGCTATTCCTTGAGACCATGCTGTGTGTATAAAATCACACACTATTAGTCTGGTCTCTAGCAATTGCATATTGCCAGATCTTTCAAAGTTCTGAAATTGCTCAAAAGTGACCTGGAAGTAATACCTATTTCGTGATGGTAAAATGTCTAAATCAAAAGTTGTTTTATGTGATTCTAGGCGAGTTTATGTCCACTTCAAATGATTTTTGTTGCAGTACTGAAAAGTATTGGCACATTAGCTCTGGTGGCTCCTTGTTTTTTTGGCGAATTGACCATTTTATGGTTCCCATGGGTAATTTTGTTAGTGGTCTAGTATGTATGTACAACTGTAATCGTAGGGCAATTGTAATGCAAACCATGTTGCAAAAGTATTTTTTCATGACCATTTCATTGTAAAATGCTGCCTAATTGGAACCGACATGCCAATTTTTCATTTTGTGGTGGTTAGTTTTGATAAGAACATTGATGTGGTAAATACAGCTACCTCAAGTTTGTGAAGAAGAGATTTCCAGTGTTGTCAGCGATATTGCGAAATCACTTTTTCGCAGTGAGACTACATCACCTTAAATGTAATTCCCTGACTTTATGGGCTTTGTGTGGTTGACTCTGTCCTGTAGCAATTAGAGTGTTGAAAAGATCTAGAAGGCAATTTTTTATTAGAGTCATAATATTTGCACTTTTGACTGTACAATTATCTTTGCATTGTATTATCAAAACATATTCTGTAGTACACAAGTCTCTGGTTGGTATTTTATATTTTTTCACAAGGAATATTTTCAGCTTAGATGAGTTGTCTGTGAGGTAGGCAATTTTCAAATAAGATAATGAATAAAATTGTCAAACATTGTTTTATTTTTTAGATGTGTGATCTTCCAATAAGTGATTACTTTTAAAAAACCTGTGCAGAATTTGATTTTTACTCTTCATTTTAAGGAGAATAAATCCATAAACCTGCATTGTCTTGAAATTTTACTCAAACTACAGATTGGGTTGGGGATTGGAATCTTAATACAACAGAGTCTCTGAACCCGTACCATGAGCAATACAACACAATACACGGATATAAAAATTTGGTGTTTAGGTTCCACGGAAAGGATTCGTGTGCGCGGTAATAGTTACTAAGGTGCGTGGTCATTGTTTGTGGATACTTTGGGATTCCTCTTCTGTGGTCATCCACGGGAAACCTGGTCGCATAGAGAACAATAGATTAGCATCTTCATTGTTATAATAAAGATATAATGACGAGCACTTATCGGCAACGGTCTGATGTACGCAAGGTTCTATATCCATGCGACCTGTGTTGTTATATCCAACAGTGACACAACAATGGAAAACAATGATAGGACCGATGGGCGAAAAACATGCGACGAGTTGCCACAGACAGTGGTGGAGTTTGTCTTGTCATTCGAATGTTTTTAGAGAACTGCAAACCCGGTATTTCGTCAGGAAAATTTCTGCGGTCTTTTGTTTTAAGTCGTGGGAAAAACTGCGGTCATGCCACCAAACTTATCATTCATTTGATATTACAATGCATTGCATGAACATTTGATCAACAGAAAATCTGACTTGAATATGTGTGAAGAAATACCCATGAGGAAATTGCAAAGTAAAACAACTGTAAATCAAAATAACCTACATTTGTCGAGTTCATGTCTAACCCTGTTCACTGTGGAGGACATAATCGGCTTTTTACAAAATGGAGCCATGTATGGTATTTAGGGGTACTATAGCCCAAAGTGATCAGTAGTAAAACGTTCAAAACATTCAGGAGGAACTAACTTGTTGCAAAATATCGAAAAATATGAAGGACAATCGGATTTTACGGTGCTCACGCATCGATCTCAGATATATGACAATTTCTCATTTTAGTACATTTGAGGTGCCAAAATGTATAACTAATAAACTGGCTGACAAAGTTTTTATTTTATGCAATGAAAGTAACATGTTTTGTCAACATTTTGGCTAAGTTTCATTCTCATAGCAGTGGGGGCAGATTTGGTACAGCAGTGTACTGAACACAACCTCAAAATGGCATAACGGGGGGCAGTGTAGTAAAACTACTAAATGAGGGCGGTAAATCGGAATCGTGTTTCAAGACATCTGTGTAACAATCTATAGGCACCACTAAACAATGCCAAGTGAATAATAAATCAATAGCTTTCATTCAAGGAAAAATATGAACAGTTAAAACTGGACAGTTTTTATACCGTGAAAACATGGCTGCGAAACCGTAAAATGTGTTTGAACCTATAACTTTAGAAAAACACAATATTTTGAGGAAATATTTTACCGCTGTTTATAGATCCCATAGGACTACATATGTGCCAAATTTGGTGAAAATCGGCTGACCCCCACCTTGCCGCTCATGGTTGGTGCTCTCGTGGACTAGTACTTAAAACTTGATGTGAACGAACCATTTCCCACAACCCAATGATCTTGTGTTGTCGCCATCTGGGGGGGCTCCAGCCCCCCAGCCCTCTATTAGTCGGTGAGCCAGAATTTGTAGGGCCTCTAGAAAATGGTTTTTGTGAGTACTTTAGGGGGGCAATTTTATTTTGGTGTTTTTAATTCATATATTAGAGTGTTTTCAAAATCAAAAAATTCCCACGTATAAAGTTGCACATTTTTGAGAAATTTGAGTTTGAAGTTACCTAATAATCACCAAAGATCTTAGTAAACTTATATTTGTAAAAACAACGACTTTGGTGACTTTTTTGTAAAACAAGTGATATGGTCCCATCAGTGCAATTGTATTGAACAATATTACACTCACATTACATGTTTTACTATTGTAGATTAATTGTAAACAGTGAAGTTTAAAAAATGTAAAGACACCTAGTGGCAAAAATGCAAACTAAGTCTGAATGTTACTAGGAAGTTTTTCTGGCATTGTCTGGCAACAAAAATAACACAAAACACTTGAGGCTGGGCAGAATTTGTGCCCCAATGACTAAAACATTGACTAATGGTGTAAAATATAGCTTGTTTGCATAATACACCAGAAATACGTTATAGTACAAAAACAATATAGTTGAATGATCTCTGTGAATGTGCACACAGACTGTATGAAAATAATAGATTGTTCTGACAGCGTTTATCAAGCAGTATGAGACAAATACATAGCAATGATCAAAGCATGTACTTTCTATGACTTAATCAACAAATAAAATTAACTTTTTAACAACAAAAAAAAAACGAAATAACGGGGTTGGAGGTCTATTTAGGGTTGACTTGGCAAAGGACTATCCAATGTTATGCAGTCAGTGTTGCTGATGTTACTGCAGTTGTCACAGCTGCACACTTCTGTACAGTTTGACCCAGCATTGCTGCACAAACTCAGTTTCCCAGCACACATGTTCTTTTTGCACTTGTAGCGTTCATCGTTTAGTACTGTCAATGGAGATGCGGACATTTTAACTGCAAAGCTCCACCGCCAAGGAGCCAACTATGGTCGATTAGAGAGGGTACAGCACCGTAAAATCTTGCTTTAGTTTTGAAAGGCAAATGACATCTCTATGTGTTAGAAACTTTGATTCAATGAACTCCAAACAAAACTGTAGAAAAACATCTCTGAAAACTGTGGATTCGTCACGCTTCACAATCGTTGTCTTTCTATTTTTTATAGCATGATGATCTGTGGTACTTGGCTTCTAAGGCACAAGGTCTTTATCTTTGAATTTCATTTGCATATTCAGGGCTCTGGACTGAGCTGTTGCTTGCGATACAAGTCCAACTGAAAAAAAACCCGAACTGTTAACACTAATTTAACATTTACTACTATGAGTGAGTTGGCATGTAACTTTTTCAGACGGACTTATCAGGAACTGATCCACCACCATCCTAACAAATTTACATGCCGTCTGATCTGTCGCCTAAAAATGTTGATCGTCTAATAATTAGATTGGTTAATGCAACTGAAAATAAATCAGCTGATATACCAGTGCAGTGATTGAAATTTATTTTTTTTAAATCAGATGCTCACACCGTAGTCAATCGATTTACACTTAAGGTAATCGACATTTGACGAAATGGACAGTGGCTTCCATCGTCCTCAAATTACGACGGCGACGATGGCCACTTAGGCATTCTAATTTAATTATCATTGCAGCTACCTAAGTAATTAATGTTTACAAAGAATTGAGAAGAGGTTCCCCCTATCCCAGGACTACGGCCACTTGGGCATGTTGTTTGCAACCATCTACTCCACTTAACCTTCTCAAAAATTTTTGACTTAAAGTGCAAAATCCATTTTTAAATTTGTACGTTTTGAATTTGTGAGGAAAAAACGGCTATTTTTCAGGTTTTCACTGAAGCCATTTTCGGCCACATTTGGCACTCTTTAGCAGCCATAACACACTTTTCCTGGAATTGACTTTATAATAATTTGTTCAGTCATTCCTAACCTGCTCATAATCTAAAATAAAAAATCTTGCCTCTAATGTAGGTTTTGCGTACGAAGCATTATACGAACTGCACTTCGTCATTTTGCATGTTCTCAGTTGCCTCTGCTGCCAATAGGGTGCTCTTGGAACATATAATTAGCTTGCGAAACACGACATAAAAACTTTGTATTTTGGAGAAAAGGCAGACAGCATTATTAATTACCATTCTATGAAAACGGCATTGATGATTATTACTTATTACAAAAATGTGTACGTAAATCAACTGGCATGCGTGCTTCTAAATGATAGATGGCGCTGCTTTTGTTTACGTGGAGACTGAAGACGCATCTAGAATAAGAGCAGTAACACGAGGACCTTGCTACAATTCAAGACTTCGCGAGATATTGCCCTGTATTTTAAATGAGAACACGTGGTTTTGGATAAATTTTAGAGAGGTTCTAGTGTTACTGAACTCACCCCTGCCTTGTTTTATATCTGCCTTGTTCGTGCCACAGGCAAAGGAAGGCACCCAAGGTGGATATGGCCCCCTAGTGTTCAGTGCAAAAATCCTTCAACTTGTCAATAGTCATTGTAACTTTGGGTTCATATTGTAATTTCCCTGCCGGTTGCTACAAATTTTAGTCGCCACAAGTCGCCAGAAATCTGGTGTTCCACCCACACACACACCGGGCACCCTAACGCTGAATATTTCTGCCAGTGTGATCATCAGTGGTATAAAAATGTACACATTCACAGTCAATAGAAAATAATTCACGAAAGACAATTTTATTAATGAGTACTTCATGACAGACGTGAAGTAAACAGAAGTAACGGTCTCGACTTCATATATCACACATCGTTGACTGGTATGCTACAAAACTAGGCTAAACGTTGAGCTCATTTACCACTTCATTCAGTAAATCTGACGACATAACAGCATCTTCAGCAGAAATAGCATCGTTATAAACATTGCTGCAGACAACCTCGAAAAAATCCACCAATCTGCGATTCACTTAACATCACAGGTAAACACTTTCACAGTGGGTTCTCGTAATGTTTTCTCCATTTTGGCACTTCCGAGGGTGAAAGTTTTTACCTGACATCTCCTTCATCGAATGTGTTCGTAAGAAAGTTCTTATTAATAACCTTTTATAAAAATCTTGTTGACCTTTTACCTTTTTTCAATGCCGAACCTATTGCTTCAGCATTCGTCTCATCCACATTGTACTCTGAGGCTGCCTCAAATGACGCTCCGGTTCTTGCATCTGAAAGCATTTCTGACGACTGTCGTGCGATGTGGTCATACGTGTTCAGTGTGGTTACCCACATCCAAATGCCGACCTAGTTCTGCGTCTGTAGCAAAAAAATTCGAGTAACCTTGCTGGGTACAAGGGAACTTTTGTTGAGGCTCTTCACTAGATACAATGCCAACCTTAAGTCTTGGTGTTGAAAATCCGCCATGTCTAGAGATGTCAGTGTATTTTAGAGAAATAGGTTTCCCATTTTCTCAGTATTTGTAAGAACTTACCGTCAGCTACATGGAATGATTTCCACACGCGAATTCCTTGGGTGGAATAGTGGGAATTTGGGAATGTCCTTATACCAAGAACTGAGTATTTTGGAAAAGACTTTGTTGCATTGACTGAACATGCATACACATAACATCCCTTCACACGGCCACTGGAAAGTGGTGGTTTTTTCAAATCCAGAAAGTTTATGATATTATTACTTTCGGCTACAAAGTACTTTGCATGTTGTTTGAGTGGAGCGATCTTGCGATCACAGAGATCCTTTCCATTCTGACTTTCACTAAAGTCATATCTCGAAACAGAAATGTCGGTAGAATTTGACAAGGCTGCTACGTTCAGGAGGAGAGAAGCAGAGTGGTAACATCCAGCATTACCTGACTCTTCCATGACTGGTCCTGTTCAGTCAGAAATTCACCGACTCTGAGTAGTACGAGTCCGTACACTGGCACAGGCCTTGATTTGTGACGTAGTTTCTTGTATCTCAAATGTTCAGTGGTGTCTTTGACATAACTCACTAAAGCACAAAGCTTTTGTGATTTTTTACAGAATAAACTCTAAAGGAACATGAAGGCCCATCGACATCGTCCGCCATTTTGTCTTTTTAAAATGCACTTGCTTCTCTCAAAACCAGTCATTACAATTAATTCAATTCTTACTCGTTTAATCTTAAAGGCATTAATTTCCATTCAAAAGTTCTACAGAGTGTTTAAATTAACCTGATTATGTAAAAGAAATGAAAGAATACAAGAGGGTTACACGTACATTTTTTATAAATCCTCAAGCTTAAGCTCAACTGACTCCCTCAGTGGGCAAAGGTCATCGGGTTCAGTTTTGATACTAGCCGCGTAATATACCCGGAAAACATCTTGTTTTCATTTGAAAGAGTTTAGACTTGGTTTCTATAACTATTTAAGGCAGACTTCTTGCCCAAAAGTTTGTTCAAATGGTCTGTAAACTCTGCTCGTCATTTCCAAACTATTAAAATAGACAGTTTTGCAAGACAATTTTCACTAAAGTGCAAAGTTGAGGCAAGAATTTTTATTGCTCAGTCACCAAGACTAACTCTTTAACTGTATGTTCAAAACGTCACATAAGGCTACAAGCAAGGTGTTTTATGGCAGTAAGAAGGTCACAAAAATGGCCACTAAAATTAGCCTCAAAAAGTGGTCTGTGGATTATCTCCCCTGTCAAGCACAAAACTGTTAGCTTTTAATAAATGGCACAGAATTATGCACAGTATACGTTAGTTATTTCAGCCACTAAAATATAGCTTTTGATATATTTTGTATGTTACTCATTTTTGTTGCTGAAAACATGCGATTTTTGAGACGGCTAATATGCCCAATTGTGCCAATTTGTGTTATCATGCTCCAAGAGCGAAATTAGGGGTCATTGAGTGCACAAAATTTGGCATTTGGGTTTTTGTTAGGATACCTATCCATGTACAAAAAATGAAGTTGTTTTAAATTTTGACGTATAGACTGATTTTTGAAAATCTACTGGTTTTTATATGGACTGCCTCTTAATTAGTTTTCATCCTGCCACTACTCTTCAACGAACTTCCAAGCAAAACACCTTTGCAACTCTTAGTGTACTATTTGGGTGTTGCTGATGTGTTTGCATTTTGTGTTAAGTAACAACAGCTTAGAGATAACAGTACGTTTATAGTCTATAAAACTCTTCGGGATTACCGCAGTGAAATAACCAATAGGTTTTTAATAAATGGAACGAGTATGAATCGTTATACAATGGTTCAACTGTAAACAATTTTGGCCAAGAATCTTATACTGATATGCTTCTCAAAAACAGATCTTGAGGCTTTACATAATCTTGACTTTAAACAGATTGAACAGAAACAGAATGCGATTAAGATACAGTACTTTGCATTCAGTTAAACATGTGCCTTCTTAAGAACGTTTTATAACTTGCATTAGTTCAATGTAACATTTATGATACCCTAGTCTGGACATCGTTTGCCATTTCACAGTTGTTGCATGGGTGATTAAAAGAGAGGTAGTCGGGGGGGGGGGGTTAGTCGTTCACTCTGAGAATGCTTTTGGAAGAGGAATCTTCTGCACCCATCTTGTGACGTGAATCTAAAGTTCACAGGGAATTTTACAGATCGACGCGGATCGATCGTGCATTTTTTACCCAGAGAATAAATTACCGTTATGCGTCTGGCATTAAAACATATTTCGTGATGTTCACAATTTGTCAGCTTGAGAGCACGTGATCGGAAGATAGCGGTAAAATGAGATTTCGGGTCGCTGAGGGCATGGCTAACTTCACGGTCCACTGTCTGTCATAATCTAGTTTTTACATCAAACGAAGCATGGTCTTAATGGAGTGTCATTTTAAACACACCCAGTAAACATGACAGTATTGGCCCAGTACTGGATGTATGTTGCTTGATAACGCTTGTACCGTATGCCGGTTTACGTTTCTGGGCCACTAATGGCCCAGTACCGTCCAACGACACTAACCCAGTGAACCCTTCCCTTACCGAATCGCCGATATTGGCCCAATATCGTTTAAGCCGGTAAACACGGACTTGATCACAAGAGGGCAGTTAGAGGCTTGCCCACAGGAGGGCCAGGCTTACTATTTTAACGCTAAAAACGTTTTTCTTTAAAAAATTACCATCAAATGTTTGACAATAAAATTTTCAATTTTCATAAAAATACTTAATTGCCAGCAGATGTATTAGAGTGTAATTTTATTTTTTAAATGAAAATTTCCACCAGATGACCCTCATGAAAAAACCGCCAATTTGAGAAAAGCGAAGGTTGTTTTTGAGGTCCAAATTGGTGAAAAGGGTATCACTTTAGACAATTTCGTGGAAAATGGTCAAATGGTCACAATTATAAACCACATTATGTCAGGAAAACTTCAGTGTGAATCTCGGCGCGGGCGAACACCATTCAGAATCGATGATGCTGTTTCATTCATTAACAACAGGTGACGTTGTAATCTTGAGTTGAGCTAACATGGCGGTGTCAACCGGGAAACAGTGCGAATCGAAATTTGAGGATAAAATACGGTGCACAAGCGGTAGGGGAAACATTCATACATTTTTGGTAAGATACTGTAACGTTGCGAGGAATCGAATGATACCAAAATCATGTGTGTTGGTCAATGTCGTCATATTGTAAACAATTACCTATAATATGTAGGAAACCATAGCTTACTGTGTTCCTAAAGCAAAAAAGTCTTTCACAAGTGGGTTAAGAAGATGGGATCGACACCAAACTACAAACTATTCTATTTTGCACGAGCAAGAAAACAAAAATTGAAAAAATTACCATCGAAGTAGTTTTTTTCAACTTGTGACAGGACATTTTTGCCCCTTAAGCTAAGCTGAAAAAGTGGCGTTTTAAAAAGGGAGCAACTTAGTACCTTGAAAATGACAAAACACTTCAAGAATTACTATGTCTTAGTGAAAATGTTTCTTTTGCTCCAAAAGATTTTGAAATAATTCTGAAAAAGGAAAATTGCATAACAAATAAATTCATAATTAACAAAAACCACAAACATAGTCCTTTTCAGAGTATTTCGTTATTTTTAAAAAAACCTGTGAGGTTATGTGAATTATTATTCTTTTTCCCAATGTTTTCACAATCTTATGTTGCACAGCATTTGATAAAAATGATAATATATATTTTTCATTAAACAATATTTGATTGGATCCTTAAAGTTTAAAGAATTTTAAATCAATTTCATTCCTATCAAATAATATAGAAACTGAGGGGTGTCTAGTTGTGTTGGTGACTTTCCGAAAAGAGTATATTCGTATTTTAAGATGTTTTAATGTTCTGCAGCGTTTAGTGAACATTTCTTGTAATGAAAAATGTAATTTTCTAAAAATAAAACTAATCCCAACACCACCAAGAGGTAGGAAAGTAACAAAAATAGTTTTGAAGAAAATAGAAAAAAGACTCTATCTTCAAAACTGAAGTTAATTTGAATTTTAAAAATATTCTACTCTATTTTAATGAAAATATTCACCAGTTTTGACTGGTTCTGTAAAGAACATTTGCCCACCAATTAGGATCGAATTTAGTTTGAAACCTGGAAAGATCAACATGGTTCTTGAAAAATAACTGAAATTATCTTTTTAGAAGTGTTCCTAAATGGAAATGGTGATATAAAGTGAAAAAAGTACATTTTCTCATATTTTTGTCAAAAAATAAAAAGTGTACACTCACGGTTGAAAGCAGAGTTTTTAGCAGTTCAATATGAATGTCATTAAAATCGGTTCAGTAACGGTCATTTATCAGCTGAAAATTTGACTCCTACGGTAAGTCACAAGAATTTACCGGTGAGTGAAAAATATGTGAGTGTTGGCTTTACTTCAATTTTTAAAAATACTCATTAATGCCCAAATATTTGTAATGGATACCAATAGAAAGAAGAAAAAATAAATATTTCACTGGCATACTTTTCATTTTCCACCACTTTGAGTAATAATTGATATGAGCTTGTGAATATCATGAAAAATGGTAAAATGTCACTCTTGTTGAATTTCCGCCATATTGGATTGCTCACCCTAACTTAAAAATATACGCATCGGCTTTCTCGGAACATTTTTGTGTGCTTAATTTGACCGCAGATTTTTTGCAAACTCGCTGGAGCAGGACACCTTGAATGGTGTTAAAAGAAAGAACAATTGCAAATGGTTTGTTGAAACCCTATTTTGTGTAAATTTATTGAGTTTTGTGTTTAATGAGGTCGACTGAAGTGAAGCACCCGTGGAATTCCTTGTCCCGTGTGTCATACCTTGTAGTATTATATACTGAAGCTGAGGACACCTTTGAATTGGTCATGGTTTGCTGAACCCTTGTTTTGTGTACATTTATTGAGTTTTGAGTTTGATATGGACGGCTGTAGTGACCAAGTGAAGCACACATGACATTTTTAGTCCTGAGTGTCATACTGTGTGGTATATATTTATAGTGTATTGGGTAGGATCAGAAGCTGAGGGCGTGTGCTAGTTATACCACAGGCGTCCTCAGCCTCTGAGTCTGACCGTACCAAATATAATACAAAAAGGTCGGACACTCGATTTTTGTGTGAAGTGAAGCACTCATGGAATTCCTAGTTCCGAGTGTCAAGCCTTGTGGTATTATATACAGTGTATTGAGGATGATCAGAAGCTGAGGATGCCTGTGATTTACAACACGGTCCTAGGAATTTCACAATTACCCATAAGTTAACCATATAATAAACATAAAAGGTTGGACACTAAGAATTTGCCAAGCCTAGGCTGCCATCTTCAACTGTTCTAAATCCAAGTAAAATCTGTGTGCACCTCTCTCAGACTGGTATTTAATAAACAGGGATATTCCTGACCAAATTTGAACCTGTGCCCTTTTAGTGCCCCTGATGATAAAAAGTGTCTTTTTTCAAAAAGTTGTGTCCGGCAGACTTGATGTAATTAAGTGGTAACATATGAAACAAACCTCAAGGGCATTGAAAATTAGAACACAGTCATGCTCACTTAAAAGCTGTAAACAGGAAATGGTGAGTGACGTCATTGGTTATCGAGGAACAGATAAACTCAAGTGTCTGGATTATATTTGCCAGTTTCGCGCCAGCATGACTCTATTTGACTTTTTTGAAGTAGGATAACAAAGAATATTTCTAGCTAAGCAATTGAAAATAGCTCCTGTGCATCAGTTTTCATGAAACACCTGCTAGTATAGAAAAATTTAGAACATTGCGAGGCTGAGACACCGCCTGTAAGGGTGTGTGTCTTGGGGGGGGGGTTCCTCTTTGATTGAATTTTTTGTTTATTTTCGTAACTCTTTTTAAGGCTTTCTCCGTAAAATTAGTTAACTACAGAGTTTACATACATGTGGCTGATCTAGGGATGAAGTGAACTTAAAAAATTGCTTCTGTAAGCTGTTTCTCCCATGCAAAGTTGCTTAACTTAAGTTTGAATTCGACCTCCGGAACTGTGCTGTAGGGCTTTAAAGATGGTTATGAACTTCCATCAATTTTTTATATGCCCATTTTACATCATAATCCAAAACAATGCGGGCTATTGGTTATTTTATGAAACGTAAACAATCCCCGTTTTGTTGCTGTGTTTACCTCTTTGACAACATTGCTGAACTCAGCCTCGTCTCCAGCCACAACATGGTGCTGATCAGTTAAGGTACTTGAGGCTTGGTAATGAGAAATGAAACGTGTCAGAATTTTTACAGAAATCATGGACAAGCTTCAGTTGATATAAAGGTTCAAGATAAGATCTCTGCCAGTTTGCTAAAATATTTATTCCGCGCTTTTGTTTCTGGGAACCTGAGAGTTTTTCATGAAAATCACGAATCAAAGCACTATATTTTAGATTGTATAAACTAGGCCCCTACCACAACCTGGTGTACATCGTCAACATATTTGTACACAAATCGCGGTATGTAGAATCCTTCGAAATCAAGAACACTGGTCCAGCTTCTTTTGTGTGGATCGAGCAAGGCAATTACCGCATAAGCTATCACTTCAGAATAAGAAGCTGGTTGGATTATTATGAAATATTGTGGACTAAAATTGGTAATTTTTCGATCTGCTTGACTTCTGAAATTGAGTTTCCGCGATACCAGTTGATGAAAGTAGGTACACTAGGTACCTGGAAAAACTAATTTGGTTTATAACTTGTGCCGGAGCCTTAACATTGTTCAGTCGTGAGACCGCTTCACAGTAGATTGCGTTGTAATCCAATCTTGAAAACCACTTCCGGCGGGAGTTAACACTGTATGAGAACTATGTGCAATGTAAACTCTCATTCAAATTCTACTATCAGCCATTTGTGAGACATGATGCTCCGAAGATAGACAAAGTTGGACATTTGTCTAGAGTCAAGTGAGAGATAGTTGAGAAAATAGCGGATGCCAAATCGATGTCCATTGAACGTGACCATCAACTTGTTGATTCAGTTCGTGTCTCTTTTCCACGCCTTGACGTGAACTGTTAGCTCTACAATCATTCACTCGAGGCAGATATGAGAGCTCGTAGCTCTTCGTTTACGGTTGCCATAACCTCTGTTTACACACTGCTGCAGCGTACAAGTTGTAGAGTAGGTGTTTTTACACCACAGTTCGAGATGATAAGTCGAAAACGATTTCTCGGTCAAAAGTATAATTTTTTTTTTCTAAAAGTAGAAGTGTTCTGGAATTTGAAATAGGCACATTCATAGCAAAGCAACGATATGAGTAACATGACCCAGTTCCGCTTGGTATCAATGTTCACGATGTTACAGTTTCCTAAGTTATCCCTTCCTTTTGGTGATATGGAACTCGTGTAGTTATAATTAGCTCGCTAGAACTGTGGAACGAGACTGTAACACTGCCACGGAAATGGACGAAAACTAGTGTGTCGTAACTTCTTGGAAGGAAGCTGTTTTTATGCCTCTTTTTACTACTACAATGAACACGACGTGAGAAAACTGCCGTTGTGTGGAAATGCCAACATACCAAATAATAAAGTTTGACTGCAACCCCACAACTAGGGCAGGTTAATTTATCACGAACGGACAAAAAGTGCACATGGAACCATATTGGCAAAACTCGAGCATTCAGAAAATTCAAATTTGAAAATTTGAAGGGACAGCTTCCGTTGATTAACTTTTTCTTTATTTATCCAATTAAATCGACAATTAGAGTGTTTGAGACACCCCGACACACGCGTTACCCTCCTGATGGCACTGAAATGCTAACACGTAATAAGATTGGCTGTGCTTTACGGATTCTTCCTAAATTAGTAAATATGTTGATCATCCTATGTTGTAAAACTGGTAAAAAAATAGGTAATGTTATTGTTAAGACTCAAGGTCATGTCATAATAATTGTAATGCAATATAATTAAGCACCTCTGTGAAAATTTCGGTGCATATCAACACACGAATATTAGAGCCCACTCGTCTAATCTTTGAAATCGAAATCAAAAACTCAAAGTTATAATATCTCACATTTTCGCAATACTTATGTGCGAACACAAGCCAAGTGTTCATTACCTTGTATTCACTATGTTATGGTCTTGACGCGGATGAGTATCTAGTCTTAGTGCACAACAGCTGACCCCTAGAACTGAGGTACAGTACAATCTTGAGTAAAAGCTTGCAAATTCCAATTAGAGGCCGATATTTAAAGTTCAGACTGGAAAGCATGGCTTTAGTGCTTGGATTATAATATGCACACCAGAATCAAACAGTCATCCACTTAAAGTGCAAAATATACATTTATCTGACGTCGCACGAATGAAGGCAGAACGTAAATTGCCAATAATAGTTTAGAGTTCGATTTCGAGTACAACTGAATGACACCCCGGGCCCAGGTATCACCTGTCTCGGTCTTTGTTTCATTTTGTACATACTTTGTAATTGCCAGTCATGACTCAGAGATTTTCATTTATTAACCATGTTTAAAGAACATTATTTTAGAAGTCTTCGTTATGTTGGTTTGATCTAAAATCCCTTTCAGCCGAAGTTTTTCTTTAAATGAAGCGGGCAGAGTGTCTTAAAAACGTGACAGTGATAACCGGCTGATTTCAACTGAGGTAAGGAACCGAAGAGTTTGACTTGTCTTCGCTGTAAGTGTTGATACGTGAAGGAGGTGGTATAGTGACAACAGCGAATATGCCACAGGACACTATAAACGTTTTTAAAAAGTCGCACTCCTGTTTACCGCAGCTTATGCACTCACCCCAGCACATAGGATCGGGTGGTATAGAACACTGGTAACCAACCCTAGAATTACAGTCAGTGCAGTCTCGTCCGCACACTCCTGCCTGGGAACATGTAATTTCGCAAGGAGAATCCGGCTTTACCTGTAAGAAAGTGTGATAATACTAAATTAAAATCATCAAAAGACCATCAATACTACTAGGTGCAATGTTTTCTTTTGAAAATGATCGCTTCCATGCAAGCATGCTTCTGAAATTTCCTTCTCATGCTTGTCGTAGACTTTTCAAACGTTGCAAAATTAAGATATGAGCTAACTTCCTTTCCAAAGCCAAATCTTCCAAAATGCTAGAACACACAAGAACTACCCAATCGGCGAAAGTATAAATTTTACGCAGTGAGAAAGTTTCGCTGGTCATGTTAATTAAACTACTGATTTTTAAAAACTGTCTTGTCACTTTTTAATTGGTACTAATCACGTGTTTCCCAGAAATTGCCTGAAGACATTACATCTAGACCTAATCGTATACATGCACAGATATGTGAGTCGGCACATGCATACCTACATGTATCTACTTACGTACATACACAAAACATACCAAGATTTCGTCTTTCATTTTGGGCAGCGTCTGAGAAAAGTGTCCGCTCGACTTCCATTGTTTCGAGCGGACGCTCATATGCGCATAAATTGCATGCCCACTGACCGCAATAGGCATGTTTAGCCTAAGGCAATGATCTTTATCTAATTATGGTCTTGCGTACGGATTGCCTGCCATCGCGTATCTTGGATTTCATAGAATTTTCAGTCTGGGCATGAACGTGATTGAACTCTTCATAAAAAATAAAAATTTGCCCGTTTTTTAAGGGAAAATTTGACCCAGAATTAAAGGAAATATCCTCGTTTAAAGCAAACTTGAACAACATTTAACTGGGGATTCCTTTGTGTTGTGAATGGTTTATTACCTGATTCATGCAAATGAAATTTAGTAGTGTTCATAACATCTTTACCCATCTAATATAACAGAATTTAGTTTTAACTAAGCGTTCTTAAACTCTGTTTCATTGTTATTGTGAGCTGCACCGAACAATGTTATTGCGCGGGCACAAATAGCGGTGTCCTAGGGCTCAGTCACATGGCATAACAATGTTCAGTCAAGGCGAGAAGGGTTTTTGTTTTGCTGCCGTCAAAATGTCGGAGAGCTAAAGCGTGGACTAAAACGAATAATAGGCTCCTACTTGAATCAGGGAGCTCGGGAGGGTTGTACACAAGTGTCTTTTGTTGGTTGGTCTGCTGAGTTTGATCGATTGGTGAGCAAAGACGAAGTTCTGTCACCGGCAGTTCCATTCAATAACAGCAACGAGTAGAACTTCAACCGAGGTGAGTCTCATTTTTATGAAAAGCTACAACATCGTAGGTTCTTGTCTTGACTTCTACCCCTCTTCTCGAGTGCCGATCCAGACGCAGAGTGCCCGGGTGGCAGGTCCGTTAGTCCCTGGGTTTTCCATTTTGGAAGTCGTGGGTGGCGTTGCCTACATGTACGGCTGCGCGCAATTAACTGCTTAACTCGGGCTTACACAATTTATCTTTCATACCTTCAACCCTTCGTAGAACCGTATAATATTGATAACGAGTACCTATGGTAGGATTCACGAAAGTAGGAAAATCGAGTATGTGGATGTGGTATATCAGGGAAGAATTCCGCTGTTGGTTCCCTCAGTTCTCTTTCATGCAAAATAGCTATCAAAGTTTTAAGGAAACTGTGATGCCTAAGGTTGTTGACAGAACTGCGTTATTGGAGATAACTTTCGGGTGGAATATTTCCCTGGAAAATTTCAGACAATTTTAACCTTGTTAGGAATGATTTCAACATTGGATTGATGGGGTGTTATTTCTTATTGTTGTAATTGATTGAAATTCTTTCGCATCCAAGAGTTTTCGTGGTTGGGTATTTGTCATAGGTATAATTTTAAGGTCGCACCCGGCGTCATTGGCACATAAAAATTTTAATTGATGCTCTGGAGTTGCTTTTCTTGGGCCAACTGACACATTACATTTGTGTCGACTTTGCATGGTGTTCCCGTAGCTTCTCTTAGTTGATTTGAGGCCATGTAGGTCAATTGATCCAAGTGCATGTTTACTTAAAATGATCCATGTTATCATCTGCTTTCCGTGGACGATATCACTGGTCATCTACACTGAAATATAGAATATTTGGCCCTGCTCACGTCTTAGGCCCTCAGAATTGTTGTGCTTTCAAATTCTTTGCTGAACCCTACTATATACAAATCCATTTTAAAATTAATTTTCATTCGTTTCAGCTGTTGTTTGTCTGAGTTTCAAGGCTTATAAGACACTGGATTTCCTTTGTCAGTGAACTAAAGGTTGAATGAAGATTGTCTGCAAACAACATAATTATACAACACCTTACAATGCAATGCTCACAGGAGTGCCTATGCTTGAAAGGACCGGGTGTGTCTATGATAGCAATCTGAGGTTTAATCAGAAAGGAGAATGAAACTTGAACCAAGAGTGTTTTAGAGATAACAGACTGGTTGGAAACCAAGATTAGTGACTTGTTGGACACAGTGGGTCACTGAACTATTCAAAGCTTGATGGTCTGTCTATTCCAAATTAAATACGCACAGTAAATGTGAATATTGTTTAGTATAATTTATTACTTTTGACGCCTTTTCATTCTGACTTAACTCGGATCTGAGTGGAGCGTCGAAGTAAACTGCAAGTAACTAAACCGTTCATACCGCCTTAGGTAGTAAGCGGACTTCGAAATACACTGTAGGTAACATTGTTGCAAGTGATGCAGTATGATTAATGCACACACAATTATCCATGAAGAATTTAAATTGCCATGGATTTTTCACAAGTTATGGAGTTTTTTCATTTGTTTTAGCCTGATGAATGGGAAATTTGGGGTTATGATACAGTGAAAAGCACATTCGATGTAGAAGTTGCCAATTAGTGTTTGCTTAGAGTTTGTTTTCAAAAATTATTGCTTGTTATATTTTATGAAATTCATGAACTAGTGTTAAAGTTTAAAAAGATTTTTATGCCATACATCCTTTACACCTTGTTTTACATATGCTATGGAAATTAGCCTTTATAACAAGTCTTTGCCCTTAGCTTGATATATCTTCTAAAACAAGTGCTTGCATGCTCACTGCTTTCATTTTCATGTTACAATATGTTAAAAGGTCATTATTTAATTCAATTAATATCTGTGTTACGGTCCTGGGAGTAATATGAACTATAGTCTTAGTACCGTCTTAATGTTTGTGTTCTGTATGTAATGTCCAATCCAGCATGTTCTGTTTTAGCCAGTCAAGAGCTTTGGCTTTGTAGCAACTGGTGGTATAAAAATGTTTTAAAACATACAAATGATTAATCTGTTGGTTATTTATTGGCACCATTTTTAGGGTGTTCCAATTTTTCAATGAACTTTTTAAGTCCTGAATTTTGTAATTTTTCTTTGCCAACTATAAATCTGCAAAAAAGTGGGGGTCACCCAAATAGTATTTCCATGTGTGTGTGAACAGAGGACAGAAATGCGAAAATAACATAGGTTACTGAAAAGCCAACTGTGGTCAAACCAATGCTTGCAATCCTGAAAACAGTGTCATTTTGCGAAGTAATTTTTATTTTTTAATGGCTTTCAGTTCTAGTTCCTGGTATATTTCATGTAAGTCCATGTACCGTGAGATAATAAAACGGCTACAAATGTGTACCGCACAAATTAGCCGGCATTGTCATCGCATTGATTGATACGATGCATGGCTAAACAACTGAACACCTAATACCGGTGGTTAGGTTTTAAGCCATTTATGTGTGGCAGTTGTGATGAGTGTCTGACCTTCTGATAATTGATTACTAAATGGTTGAAGTATTGGTGTGTATGTTAGGTAAATAATGCAATATCATGTTTGTTAAATGGTGACAATTATTACTTTGTTTGGTGTGTTTGGCCAGTCTTTAATTATATGTTACAAAATGGGTAGTGGGGTTGTCTTCATCTGAAAGGATGGGATGTTCCTTACTCTTAATATACTATAGGGGTTCGGTTTTTATTTTTTATTTCCTGTGATATTTAGTCTTTTAATTAACATTATTGCACTGGATGTTGTTAGATTGAGAATCATGGGAAAACTTGCAGCGGTTGTCATGCGATTGGTTTGTAAAATATACTTCGTTTTTAGAGGATGACTGATGAGCACACGTTGCTGTTGATGAACAATAGTTTGCAGATTACACTGTACTGTGTTTATTTAGAGTTATCTGTGCATCTGGATTGACGGTCCGGTAAAAAGGGATTAGTGGCTATGAATAAATGTGGTTTTGCTGTTAGACATCATAAACTAATGTTTTTACTTGTGTCGGAGATGAACTGGTTGGTTTTTTTACTACACTTAAAGAAGTTTCCATGTTTCTCATTTCCTTTTGAATACTGGTGAACATGGGTTTAGAAGTTTATGCCTATGCGATGTGTCACGTGATGAATCCTCAGAACTTTTTTATTGACGCTCATTTATGATGATGACAGGTAGCTAGCCTAAGCCATTTCCTAAACTTTGTCACTTGAACATTTGCTGTATGCACGATCAGTAAGTTTTTCGCATGTACGAAAGACCATATAAGACAGAGGGTTGAACAACCCTGAAATTCAGCTTGTTGCTCATAAATACTGCTATGCTTATAATGGAAGCCAGGGTTAAAGTAGAAACCAGCAGTTCATATATCATAAACAAACTATCTTTGTGGTTTAATTATGGTTGTACTCTATTGCTCGTGGTTTTTATTTCTCGATATTCCTTTCCTATTATATCCATGTTTTTCTCACTCTGTATCTTTTATACTGCAGCAGTATTGTTGCTAGATAGTGCATAGTATTTATTTAACATATTTTTGTAGTAAGTTATGGACATAATCTTTTTTGAAATCTGGGGAAGACTGTCGGCGCAAGAACTGACTATGGGCTCCACCTGTGCCTATGTGCCTCCCAACAGTCAATGACCAAACTACAGAGGATTCAAAAACAGGCCATGAGGATAGTAACCACTGCATCTAGACCCACTCCGGTAGACAGTCTCCAATGCTGGTTAGGTATCAATAGCATCCGTACTTAACAGAAGACACTAGCAGCCCAAGCATTTCTAAAGGCAGCTACAACCAACTCTCATCCTCTGTACCAGGACTTGAGAGAGCATAGTGATGCGCACACTGCACAGAGGCAGAAAACTGTTCAATCACGGGTTATCGAAGCTAGGGAGCTTGTCGAAGAGGTATGTCCAGTGGAGAACATCAACAGCATAGAGTGCTCCAAAGCAACAAACTTTGTCATCAACACCATGGAGATTGGAGGCCGTCATTGGCGGGAAAGAGCTGAATGTATCAACCAAGAAACTGTATCGGAATGGCTTGAAGAACAATCTCCCACAATCATTGTTGCAACGGACGGCTCACTAAGAGGTGACACTACGGCTTGGGCAGCAGTTGCTTGGACTCGCGAGGGTCAACGCCTCTTCAAATGGTCAACATCACGGGTTGGAAAATCCTCGTCTTTTAGAGCTGAATGTGGAGCATATGAAGACGCCCTTGTCTGGCTCTCACAGAACACAACACCTGCAGACAGATCATTTCTACTTACAGACTCCCTCAGCCTCATTAGCAGGCTAAAAACTGGTCGTGTGAAAGATCCCTGGATCCCTCTGTTCAGCTCTATTAATGGTCTCTTCACCAGTGCTTATATACCAGGACACTGTGGCATCTCATTCAACGTCAAGGCGGATGAGCTTGCAGGCATCGCAGAACCGATTGCTAACCTGCTCCACACACCAGCAGATGTAATCTCCAGAGTGCGTGAATCGCTAATTACAGATGCCGAGATTGTGCAACAGCAGGAGAGATGGGCAACAAAGCGCCTCATAGAGCGAGGATGGCAATACGGAGATTCAGCAAAAACTCGTATCAGGGGAAAACATCGAAGAGTGTGTAACCAGCACAAACTTGGTTGCATCTCCAAATTTGAGGAAGGAGGAGGGCCAGAGACTATCCCGGTGCTTACCCTCTGACGTCACCACAGAAACCAGAAACCAGAAACAGTATAATAGCCTGCACGGTAGGCACATAAGCAACGCCTCTAAGCCTCTCATTTGCGGTATTCATTTGCTTAATTTTCGAGCATCGGTTTCTCTTGCATTGCAAAATTTAAAGCTCACGGATTTTGCTAGGGGTAAGAGATATGTTAATGTATTGAACATTTTGAAGCAGTAAGCATGGTCCATTTGTGTTAGGAGTAAAATTACCAATGACAAGAATTATCACGTCTCTTATAAAGCGGCATGCGGAACGGGTATTTTTAAATAATATTACAGCGAAATCTAAAGGTTTTTATGACGGAGGTGTTGAAAGTATTTTTAAATAACATCCTACTTTCTCAGGACTAAATTGCTAAAATGTTGTAACTAATCATACCACTAGACTTTGAAGGAAACAATGATATTTTCCAAACTGGCAATGCTTGGGTTGAATCGTGCTTGTTGTTACAACTGTCACAACAGTATGAATGAGCCTTTATTGAGGGCTCTATATCAATCGTAAATTGTTGTGTTTACATCAAAGCTTCAAAAGACTTAAGTGAAAATGATAGATTGTCAAAATACTGATGTAATTTGATTTGCTGGCTTTGGTTTGAAAGTAGTTCCCTGCTTGGAGCAATGGTCATCATCCTGCATAGCAGGCCTCACTGGCTAATGCACCATGAACAATCAATTAGATTGGTTCAGCTGATAAAGACTTAATGAGTCCCCAAGAGTCTTCTCACACCAGGCCCGAAATGTATAGTAATTTTCATTTATTGATTTATGATGACATATAGACAGCCAAAAATGGCCTTTCAATTTGTTGTTTGAAATCGTGGTTTTGTTTGTTTCATTTTCGTCTGATACCAGTTACCAAAAATATTGGAAAGCTGCAGATTTTACAGTTCTGTGGTGACCTTGGACGCATAATTTCCTCACTGAAAATTTAATTTATACACTGGCAGTCACAAAAATGTAAAACGAATTATGATTCAAAGTTTAAAGCAATGTTTAGGTGAAAGGAAATGGTTGGATTATACAGACACTATGGGTGTAAGAAATCTTAACACCTTTCAATTCGTGCCTATAACGGAGAAAATGTAAACGTCAAAGCAGTGTAAGGTATTTTATACTACATTAGAGGTGAATGTATTGCTGTATTGTGACTCCTCTCCACAGGTCATTCATTTGATACTCCATATGCCAACTACTTACAATTTTACTCGTACATGTACTTCCTAAATGCGATGGAAAGTATATGTGGAAATATCAAGGCTAAGTTCCGTAGACGCAGGAATCTCTCAAAGGAAGCTAATGAGATCACATGCTTTGTTTGTAATCCATGGCGATATCCCGAGATATCTTGCGTGATGTTGTATTTTCACCAGGTTCTCTTGTCTACGGAACGCACTCTGAAAAGCATTCCATGGACCCAGCTTCTTGTAAGACCTTACAACATCATGCAAGTGAACGGTGGGTGTTTTTATGCTGAGAAGAGCTTGTATCTGACAACGCACACAACACTACATTTGCCGCATTCGTTCAACTTTGAAAAATTCTGTGGACAGAACAAAACGTTGCTTGCCATTTCATACAAAGAACGCTACACATGACCACAGAAACTTTATTCTCTTTCATATTTTAACCCTTTCACCAATATAGAAACCAGGCCCAAAAGGGACAAAATGTGTTTTCAAAAACGCAAAAGTTTCACCTCAAAGGCAATGCTCAATACAGCCATTACTAGATTCTGAAAGCAGATTTACTACAGAATTTACAAGTGTAGCCCTAAAATACTGACAGCCAATCATTTTTTTACTAATCTGGACTATTTGAGGAACACCTGATTGCACAGTATCTTCATTGCAATATTACACTGCTAGATAGAAACGCTTTCCTGAAGAATAGGCACTCAACAGTCTCTAGGTTCTCAACTCAAACATCTAAATATAGTTTCGGGTCTTTGATGCAAAACAATTTTAAAACCTAAGGAAAAGTATAAATGTTAGAAACAATGTATGTTACATGTATCTTTGTGCCAACGTAGGAATGACCACATTTCTTTAAAGTATTTGAAAGAAATACCTACATCCCACGTCGGTTTTGAGAGGACGATGCCACGCTGTCCGTTCCAATGTCCCTCCTGCTTAGATAAATCCACTAGGGTGCTGTAGTTTACTTTGTCGAAGAGAAAACAAGTTTCTGTCGCGTCATTCTGAAATGCAGAGATACAACGCCTGTTTTTGTTGCATATAATAGCACATTCTATTTCACTTCTTGCATTACTCAGTTTGAGCGGGTCTCTTGGCGGCATTAATGAACTGACGCGCGTTGCATCGCGCGTACTTGAAAAATTACTGCAAACTAATACTTCGATAGGAAACGCGATTTTGACGAAGTAAAGCGCAAGAATCAACAAAACTTCCGGACTCATCATGGTTTTGAGCGAATTCCAGTAAACACACGTTTCGTGCTTTGGCAACGTGAATGTCTGACGGACTTAGCGACTCATCGGTCTACAGACCAATAACAAACACAGTATATTGTCTACACTGCGTAATTGATTGACGTATTTGACTTTCGGCTCAAATGAATGCTTAAACAATAAAATGTGTGTGGAGATTAATTTTTCGATGATAAAAAGGTAACACAAAACCTTCTATTTGACTTGTATTGGCTAAGGCTATCGGAAAACAGACCACTGGTGAAATATTAGACGAAAAATTGTTACACATGATCGGCTTAAGCCCGTGCTTCTGTCAAAACAAGATTTGATGTAGTCTACTTACAGATGTGAAATTGGTCTTACCTTGCTCCTTACTCACTTTAAAAGTGACCTCCAGGCTCGAGAAGAGCTGACAATCGAGAATTTCTTCGAAACAAGCTCGTAACATTTCAAATCATATTCTTAATCAATGACAAANATCGAGAATTTCTTCGAAACAAGCTCGTAACATTTCAAATCATATTCTTAATCAATGACAAAAATGTTCCATAAAGTTATGTGTATCTGAAGAACATGTGAATAGGTTTTATTTTACATTTATGTTTACTTAGACATAAGACATTGTAAACGACATCTTTGTTTGCGTAATCGGTAAGGTTCCTTTTTCACTTTGATTTTAAGGAAGGAAAAATAACATAATTG
The DNA here is from genome assembly GCA_002633005.1 of Phoronis australis. Taxonomy (NCBI): domain Eukaryota; kingdom Metazoa; phylum Phoronida; family Phoronidae; genus Phoronis; species Phoronis australis. The sequence continues at coordinate 571,009 of NMRA01000272.1, forward strand.
TTGCAGAGGAGAACAGGTTATTGTAACCAAAAAAAAACATAACAAAACTACGAACAGGTCGAGCAACAGAATCCTGCTGCCCGAAATGGTGGATGGAAGAAGAAACACCAGAACATCATGTCGGTCGGTGTTTCACTTACCAAAGCATTTGAACAGAACGCTCTTGAAGTAAATCAATTTCACTGAAAACTGTCATAACTGAAAAAATATTAAAACACTTGCTGGATATAACCATTGAAATTAAAGCCCAGTGTTTGTTGCAATGGGCCCATATAACGGCTAAGTAACGTGTCGGCTTTTCTTTTTTCGTACTTCATTTCGCAAAATTTTTATTATTATTGTAATAGTAAAAATTATAACTGTTGTCGCATTTTACGTTGCCTAACAGCCAGCACAAGTGTCGACTCACTCCACCTTGTCAAAAAACTGGAGCTGCGCACCGCGCTAATACTAAGCCAGTCCCAACGTGTTTAGTGCTTTGATCACGGAGTAACACTTGGGTATATGAAGAACAGCCAGTTTGTCATGGCCGATGGCCAGGATAAAAACATTGGCTGTGTGACGAGTCTGAC
>NMRA01000273.1:11043-63664 GCA_002633005.1 Phoronis australis
AAAATATTTTATGTCTTCCCAAAAGAACTTCAAAAATTCCATCGTAAAGCCATCAGAGCCTGGACTTTTCTCATTTTTTGTATTTTTTAAAACCTCAAATAATTCATCAATATTAATTTCATTTTCTAGTTGGATTCCCTCCAACTCCGAAAGTACCGGGAACCGACAATGTCTAAGTACATTATTCAACATTTCTTCGCTCTCAGACCTCAAAGAATATAATTTCTTATAAAAATTCATCGTCTGGCATAAAATTTCCTTTTGATCCGTAATAGTTTCTCCTTCTTCTGTTTCTATAGCATATATCAGTTTACTAAAAAAAATTCCTTGATTCTAAGTTGCAAAAATATTTGGTCGGGCGTTCTCCACTTTCAATCCAGTTTGCTCTTGATCGGACAACATAGCCCTTCAAAGTATTTCTTCTTAATTCTTGTAAATTGGTCTTTTTTCTTCTAAAGTTGTTAGATCACCTTCAGTCAGGTTGTCTTTGCTTTCCAGCCTGTTAATGGCTTCTTCTAAAACACGTTCATAATTGATAAACAGAACGTCTAAGAACAACTGGTCATTAATTACGAATTGAATTTCACTGTTAGAAATTGTATCCATCATTTGATAATTGTAAACTGGAACAGCATACTGACGTTTTACCCCAGTAATTTTTTCTTTAATCTTTAGTATATTCCAAGTCATCCAACAAAGAATTGTTAAATTTCCAAAGGCCTTTCCCTCTTAAAATTTCTTTTAATTTAACACTCAGTAGGACACCTGAATGATCGGATCTGTAACTGTTTATTATGTTAATTTTACACACACAGTGAAGTAAATTTTTTGAAAGTAAGAAAAAGTCCAGTCTCGCCTGCTTTATAGGGTTTTTGCGTATCCATGTATAACGGTTTAAATTCTGGTGGAATTCCCGAAATGGGTCTACGAGGTCCCACATTTGTATTTGTTCTTTTAATTTCTCAATGGCATTTGGATTATTGCGTTGCTTATAGTATCGCGTGTCTTTATACTGGTCTAAAACAAGATTGAAATCCCCACATGTAATAATTTTTTCATTACCCAACTCCTCAATTTCATTAAAAAGGTTCGAAAAAAGTCAGGTTTGTCCTCGTTTGGTCCATACAAGTTTACAAGCGTAATTCTCTCTCCCTCCATTGTTCTATCAAGTAATATATAATTCCCACTTTTGTCGCTTCTCCAACCGTGTATTTGATGTTCAAAATTATTACTCAGCATTATTGCAACTCCTCTTGCATTGCTCTTGAATGAACTGAAATAGCAGGAAATTCCCACTGTAATTGGACTTGATCCTCCAAAGTCTTCACAAAATGGGTATCTTGAAGACAATAAATATCGTATGACTTATCTTTAAGGTACTTTAGAACATCAAGTCTTTTCTCGGAATCTCCAAGTCCCTGACAGTTTAAAGAAAGTATTTTAATTTCCATTCTTGTTGAAATTTAATTCGTAGACTACGACTAAATTCAAGTACTGCTCTCAGTGACATTAAACATTTAACGTATTCAATTGGATTGATTAATTTTTCTGCACATGCTTCCAGTGAATATTTGCACAGTGTTGAACATAAAAACTCGTATAAGAGAAGAAACGCAATGGACAAACAGCTATCAAGACAAAGAAGGAAAACAAGCACTAAATGAGTGTCGATTGTAACAGCACCCACAACATATACCGCAGACAGCAGGAGCCCTGAATCTGAGAAGGCAGCCCGCATCGACAGTCATCCTATGCATGCTATAGCCCTGGGTATTTGACTAGTTACTGTAGTTATAAAGGTATACCAACATGGAACGGCAATTCAAAGGAAGAACAATAGAAGAACAATAGAAGCGCTTCGAATGAAAAAACTGCATTAGAGCACAAGCCATTGGTTACAACCATGATTTAGTTACTACCAGATGTTCAGCATTGGCACAAAGAAAAACAGTTTAAAGCTCGTAATTACAAAAGATAACTAGCCCAGGAAAAGATTCAAATAGGAACTAAAACTTAAAAAAGCAATTAAATAAGCAGATAGCTGAATAGAGAAACTGAAATACCAGATTAACATGAAATACATGTAAAAGTACTAGTATCATATCACGAGACAACACTGATATCAGTCTACGCAAACGCATTTAATGCTAAACATATAAACGCCGCTTAAAATATTAACCCAATTCCGCACAACTAGCTATATTAAGTAACCATATGCCGTCATTTTACTCACAGTTCAACACCCGTTCAGGCGTTGGCGTCTGGCGCCGACTCTTCCTAAGTCCTTCCACAAACTCGTTTACTTGTTCCATTCGCATCATTTCTTGATAAGAATCATTCATCTTCTTGATGAATATCTTCCCATCTCTCACGTATGCCGACTTGATGTGTCCCTGTTTCACTAATCTGCGACACTCTGCAAAAATAGCAGCTTTCCTCTTTGTGAGGTTTTCATTGATATATATTTTTCGCACCGAGGCACGCCCTTGATCCATCTGTTTAACCGCAAGTGTCGATCTTTTCTTCAGAAATTCTGTTCGCTTACGATAACTAGTAAACTTAGCGATGATCGGTCTAGGTTTACCCCTGGCAACTTTTGTTTTATTATAGCTTTTTCTCAAAAATTTACATATTAGGACAGAGGTTGATTAAAATTTTGTGCCCCTAAAATGGTGCACTTTAAGAACCAAACTGAAATCATTTGTTTCAGTGTCGTAAAGCATTTAGAACACAAACGAAACATTTATTATCCTTTGTAGTTTACAAACGTTTTAGTTACCAACTTTTGTTATCATTTTAAAAAACCATCTGATCTCAAACACCTAGCTTCAACTGTTGCTCATGAACGAATTGGAGTGAAATCAGAATCACAATTTTGACACACGTAGTAAGCCTCCCTAGATCTATCTGGTTCGCGTGGCTAATTCCTGCAAGACATACACTGGATTTAAAGCTCCCATCATTTGGAGGTTTAAAATGAATCAGACAAGACTAATCGCCGTCCTCTGAACAGTCTGTAGCCTACCCTTTTCTCAAGTTAGGCCCAACAGTTTTTTCCTTCAAAGCCCCTAGTTATTTCTTTTTTTAATTTATCCAGATACTGTCTTCTGAGTGTTTTTACAGTAGCAAAATCAATCGCTTCCGTTATTGTGTTTGTGGTTGCGTTCCTTATGAATATCCGGTTTTGGATGTGTTTCATTTAGGCTGAGTAAAGGAGAGCTTCGTGGTAGGCACTGGTGGCATGTTGCGTGTTCTCACCGTAATGGATGTGTAGGCCTACCTCTACCGTAAGTGACTGAAACCTGACAAGCAAAAACCCGTATTTTTCGCTCGGTAACATTGCCAGTTGCTGTCATTTCGATGTCAACATGTACTAGTCTGCCATGTGAAAAACACGACAGGCAAACGATTGGAACGGAATACTAGCTTGTTGAGACCGTCTTTACTCATTCCTCAAGGAGGATTGTTACACAACCGAGAGATCCGAATTGAACTCTTTTGTCCAGATCTGTAATGCTACTTGTTGCTTTCCTAGTACAAGTGAACTGTCTCCACCGATTATAATCGAGCTGGAAGACGTCACTGTTGAAGAAACGTGGTCCCCTCGGTTGGAATAATTCTTGTGTGTTGCTATGAGTCTGAATCTTCGCATGTGCGGGGAACACTGTCAACACTTTATCTACTGACATGGCATGAAACCGGCTCTTGGATGTGTTGCCACGTATCTAAACTCTCGAGTGTACAACGAACTCTGTCGGCACTTTCTATATAATTCACAGGAGTGTCTCGGTAAAACTGGTTCTATCTGGTTTTGAATGTCCAAAATTGATCTGGGTAGCACTGTGTTATACACGCAGGACTCACTGCATGCGCATAATCCCGTTTTTACATCATTTTTGGCCATAGTGAGATTGAGAAACGGAAATCGCAGCACAAATAAAAAAAGTTCATGTTCATTCAACGTTTCATTGATTAACTATACTGATCATCTTTTTGGGTTGGCACACAGTACCGGTAGTGTTGGAGGGGTGGTTCATCCGTAAAACACAACAGCGTCCCATACATAGGTCAGTTTCCTGCAATTGCTCAGAAGAGTATCCATAAATTTGTTAAGCTTTATTGTATTTATTTTAAAATTCGTTTGATTTTCACTAGCCTTAAGTTCAAAATTCTGTTTTCGCCTAAAGACCGTTTACCTTTGTTCACACGCTGACATGTCGTATATGAATTATGTTGTGCAGGCTGTGGTGCCTGTTATGATGGAGAAACGTGTGGACAATTGAATACACGTATAACTGAGCACGTGTCAGAGGTTCTGCATGATAATCCAAAGTACTCAGTGTCCAATTTTATTATCTTGGACAGTACGAGGACAGACTATAGGAGGCCTTGTATATTCAGTTGATAAAACCATTCCTGAATGTGCAAGTGCACCACCTTGGCCTCACAATGTTTTGAGGTGTGTTCTGGAGCAGAGCCTTCTTTAACCTTGTGTTATTGACCTACTATGTCTCACACCTGCATGACCTTTTACTAATTACCTTGACCTTTACGTCATGCTGGTTCTTGTACCTTTGAGAATGAGGAGTGCACCTAAAAACATGTCATGAAAATGAAGTTGTGTACACTATGGCTATTCATTAAATGCATCTGAGTAGTCGAATATTTGCAAAAATACTCGGTCGAAGTACATGTAGACCAATAAGCTGTCAAAAGACCAAACTTTTGACTTCATGTCTGTACTAAACTAGACCAATATTATCAAATCAACTTGGTTTTACATTCACACATTAGAAATGGCCAAAATCAACCCATTGGAAATTCGTAAAAATTCTCAACTTTCGAAAAGCCAATACTTAAATAGTAAAATATCTATTCTAAATATCAAAAATGTTTCTGGGTCTTAGGTCAGAAACACAGAAAAAAATCACAGTAGTTCCTAACTTTTAAAATGGAATTTGCAGTTATTTTTGTAATGTTCTAGTCTATCTTTATGATAGCAAGTAACAGTATATGTTAATAAAAACAACAATGGATTTAAATCGGTTTGACATGCTAAGCCGATTTAAATCCATTGTTGTTTTATCCACATATTTTATCTTTGTGCGAACTCAAGATAAGTGGCTATTATTCTGTGTTCCAGCACACAATGGCGTATGTGAGTAACTGCCTTGTGCTACATAATGACCCCATCATTAAGGCTAAAGTTCGAGTTTAAACTCGAAATTTCGCCTTTTACTCGAGTTTGTTCTTCGACTATAGGGGTCACCAAGTGCAAACTTGAACCAGAAAACGCATATGCATAAACCACAATATACTCGTCCACAGACTAAAAGTCGTTTATCTGGAGTTTGCACAAAAGAAGAACAGAAATGCCGAATATAATGAAGTTAACGGTTGGACCCTGCTCCATGGAAAAGGTTTTTGTGGGTCATAAATACCGCCAGACCAGTAATATCTGTTTACGCTAGAGCCTATCCATGGCGTTTTCTCATGATCTGATAACTAAAAGATCCCATTGATAGGGATTTAAACCTTTTACATACGTATCTTAATGATGCATTTGCATACTCCTAACTATGCTCATGAATAACAAGAACTAAACGACAATGCTATTTGAACATCATCTTCGCTAAACAAAGTGCAGTTCTATTCACTGACAACTTGTAAATGTGAAAACAAAAATTTTGCAAATAGGTGTCCTTAGGTTATGGACAACAGATTCGCAACTCCTGCATTTTCTTGCAAAATATCCTAGAAGAGGCGCCACCCTCTAAACATAGCAAACTCATCTTCCGATTAAGTGTATTGTGACGGGAAATTCTTCCATATATTTTACTGTCTAGTACAACGAAAAAAGAAATAATATCGTCATTGAAACGCTGTTCATGGTCTTCCCACAGTAGAGTCAAGAAATTTTGACCGGCACCGGCGTGCATTTGCGCGCTCGAATGCACGCTGGTGCCCCTCAAAATTAAAAAGTGAATCCTCCCGTGGAGTATGTAAACTGCTGTTAAAATGCAAGATTGGTTTTTAGTAAGTGTGGTGGTTATTTCTGGAGTATTGATATGAGCTGTATTTAGAAGTTAATATTTTACGAGCGTTCAATTTATTTAAACGCGGATGAGAATTGGGCAAAATCGCCGATCCAAATCCCGACGAAATGACCAATGACTAGCAGACGACGTACTTGCCGGAAGTAAAAGTGTGCCATATCTGCCCGCCTTCCATTCAGTAACGCTAGGACCTCGCTAAAAATCAAGACTTCACGAGATTACGTGAGATATTGCCGGGCATTTCAAATGAGAACACGTGACTTTGACTAGGTTTTATCTAGGTCCTAGCGTAGGTCCTAGCGTAGGTCTTAGCGTCTACTGAACGCACGGCCGGTGTCGCTAGTCAGTGAATAATGACGTCACGGCTTGTGCGTATGATCACAGATTTCCGAGTCATCCATTTAATATTAACAGAGTTGGCCGTCCATGTACTATAGTCGATCTATGGCAGGTGGACGTGACTCTGGGTCTGGAGGAAACGGATTCTTTAGGAGGAATGCCAGGAAAATTGCTATTGGTGCTGGTGTTTTGGTAGGAGCTCCAATAGCTGTGGTAGGAGCCCCTCTGGTGCTAGGTGCTGCAGGATTTGCATCTGGAGGGATTGCTGCGGGATCATTGGCAGCTTCGATGATGTCGTCAGCTGCTATCGCCAACGGAGGAGGCATCGCCGCTGGTAAGGGAGGAGCGTCTTATTGGTTCAATGGTTTCGAGAATTTCTAGAACTGTTTGTGGGATAGCTTATTGTTATCTATAGTCTATGAGCGTTTTTAATCATTTGTGGAAAGAGATTTTAGATTAGGTTTACAATTCGTGTAGAGCGACCACAAACCGTCTTTAATTCGCCCTGAAAGCACGGTGTTGTTCAAAATATAAAAACTCGCCCAGATTATTTCATGAAGAAAGCGAAACAAACCGCAGTAAATGATTGACTACTGAACTACCGATTTTTATCTAGAATAGTTACACAACTGCGGTGTGCAAGTTCATGGAATTTGTATCTTCTGAGCGATGACTGCACTTAACGAAATGTTCTTAAAGCGGTTACAAAACAAGACCGGGGTTACGTCCAAGAAACATAATTTAGATCACTTACCGCTATATAATAGGTCTCAACTTGCCAATTTTTTAGATGAAAATGATTTCTGGATTTGCGAATAACTATCAATTCGTTTTTTCCCGAGACCATGCTCGGGGTATAGAATAACAAGCCGTGGCAAGTCTTGCAGAGCTTGTACTGGTCTCGAGCGAATAACAAATTGTCATTTTTTTCAAAGGCTAGCTGAAATCGCCTCCAATTTAACTAGGAACAGTGGGAGACCAAATTGATAACGATGACTGATCTAAATCAAGATATGNACACGCTCACATGTCGTACATGAATTATGTTGTGCAGGCTGTGGTGCCTGTTATGATGGAGAAACGTGTGGACAATATTGAATACACGTATAACTGAGCACGTGTCAGAGGTTCTGTATGATAACCCAAAATGCATGTCAGAGTAATCGGTGTCCAATTTTAGTATCTTGGACAGTACGAGGACACTCTATAGGAGGCCTTGTACATTCAGTTGATGAAACCATTCCTGAATGTGCAAGTGCACCACCTTGGCCTCACAATGTTTTGACGTATGTTCTAGAGCAGAGCCTTCTTTACCGTTGTGTTATTGACCTACTATGTCTCACACCTGCATGACCTTTTACTAATTACCTTGACCTTTACGTCATGCTGGTTCTTGTACCTTTGAATATGAGGAGTGCACCTCAAAACATGTCATGAAAATGAAGTTGTGTACACTATGGCTATTCATTAAATGCATCTGAGTAGTCGAATATTTGCAAAAATACTCGGTCGAAGTACATGTAGACCAATAAGCTGTCAAAAGACCAAACTTTGGACTTCATGTCTGTACTAAACTAGACCAATATTATCAAATCAACTTGGTTTTACATTCACACATTAGAAATGGCCAAAATCAACCCATTGGAAATTCGTAAAAATTCTCAACTTTCGAAAAGCCAATACTTAAATAGTAAAGTATCTATTCTAAATATCAAAAATGTTTCTGGGTCTTAGGTCAGACACATTCATAGAAAAAATCACAGTTAGTTCCTAACTTTTAAAATGGAATTCGCAGTTATTTTTGTAATGTTCTAGTCTATCTTTATGATAGCAAGTAACAGATATGTTAATAAAAACAACAATGGATTTAAATCGGTTTGACATGCTAAGCCGATTTAAATCCATTGTTGTTTTATCCACATACTTTATCTTTGTGCGAACTCAAGATAAGTGGCTATTATTCTGTGTTCCAGTACACAATGGCGTATCTGAGTAACTGCCTTGTGCTACATAATGACCCCATCATTAAGGCTAAAGTTCGAGTTTAAACTCGAAATTTCGCCTTTTACTCGAGTTTGTTCTTCGACTATAGGGGTCACCAACTGCAAACTTGAACCAGAAAACGCATATGCATAAACCACAATATGCTCGTCCACAGACTAAAAGTCGTTTATCTGGAGTTTGCACAAAAGAAGAACAGAAATGCCGAATATGATGAAGTTAACGGTTGGACCCTGCTCCATGGAAAAAGGTTTTTGTGGGTCATAAATACCGCCAGACCAGTAATATCTGTTTACGCTAGAGCCTATCCATGGCGTTTTCTCATGATCTGATAACTGAAAGATCCCATTGATAGGGATTTAAACCTTTTACATACGTATCATAATGATGCATTTGCATACTCCTAACTATGCTCATGAATAACAGGAACTAAACGACAATGCTATTTGAACATCATCTTCGCTAAACAAAGTGCAGTTCTATTCACTGACAACTTATAAATGTGAAAACAAAAATTTTGCAAATAGGTGTCCTTAGGTTATGGACAACAGATTCGCAACTCCTGCATTTTCTTGCAAAATATCCTAGAAGAGGCGCCACCCTCTAAATATAGCAAACTCATCTTCCGATTAAGTGTATTGTGACGGGAAATTCTTCCATATATTTTACTGTCTAGTACAACGAAAAAAGAAATAATATCGTCATTGAAACGCTGTTCATGGTCTTCCCACAGTAGAGTCAAGAAATTTTGACCGGCACCGGCGTGCATTTGCGCGCTCGAATGCACGCTGGTGCCCCTCAAAATTAAAAAGTGAAACCTCCCGTGGAGTATGTAAACTGCTGTTAAAATGCAAGATTGGTTTTTAGTAAGTGTGGTGGTTATTTCTGGAGTATTGATATGAGCTGTATTTAGAAGTTAATATTTTACGAGCGTTCAATTACTTTAAACGCGGATGAGAATTGGGCAAAATCGCCGATCCAAATCCCGACGAAATGACCATGACTAGCAGACGACGTACTTGCCGGAAGTAAAAGTGTGCCATATCTGCCCGCCTCCCGTTCAGTAACGCTAGGACCTCGCTAAAAAGCAAGACCTCGCGAGATTACGTGAGATATTGCCGGGCATTTCAAATGAGAACACGTGACTTTGACTAGGTTTTAGCTAGGTCCTAGCGTAGGTCCTAGCGTAGGTCCTAGCGTCTACTGAACGCACGCCCGGTGTCGCTAGTCAGTGAATAATGACGTCACGGCTTATGCGTATGATCACAGATTTCCGAGTCATCCATTTAATATTAACAGAGTTGGCCGTCCGTGTACTATAGTCGATCTATGGCAGGGGCGGATCCAGGATTTTGAGTTAGGGGGGGCATGACAGAGTATTAGAATTTTATGGGGGAATGGCCCCCTTGGCCCCCCTCTAAATCCGCCACTGTATGGTGGCTCACATAGCCTGCAACTCGCAGTGTTATTCACCAACACCACGTCATGATACCTTACTGGACATGGTTGAGTAATTTACGGTGGATCATTTTCGACACAGAACATTGATTACATTGTTTACAAAAGAGCTCAGTTGCAATCACTGCCAATCGTAATTCCTGAAGCTAACTAAAGACTGATCATTCTCAGTTAGGGACATATGGGGGCACGGATCCGGGCTGCGGCAACCAACGACGGTTTTAAATTTAAGAAGACTGAATGAGACTTTCGTGAAGACTGACAGGGACAAAATAGTCTACTAACTACTTTTTGTTTCGTCCCGGCCGTGCGACGAGTAGTTCCGGTGGGTGAGGTTGATGCGCTCTGAAGTGGCCCTAAACATTTCAGTTGCGCTGTGAAATCATACGATCTCGACATGGATTGGATGAATTTATCGTGGTTGCGTCAGACTTCCAGCGTCCCGTGCGTTGGATGGCCGCTTGGAGAAAAATGTTGAATTGATGATGGTATTAAAAATCTGGTTGCAAAATGCCCATGTGGTTCCAGTATCCTAAAACACTTACTTCATAAATTCTTATTTTCGACACCCTTTCTTTATATTCTTTTCGCCATTTCTTGCCAAAAGCATTTTTTAAATAGTATTTGACCCTTCTCTGTGAGAGTACAATTACCGGCTTTCATCGTTTTTTCCGTACCCACATTTCCGGCTCATCAGTTCAGGAACTTGTCCTGAACGCCGCCATTTTTTCCTTGTAACTGGATGTGCTATCGCTTGCTCGAAAGTATTCATTATTTTGTTTTATTAGTAATATCTCGTGATTAGTTTGCATATGTAGTGTATTTATAGTTTGTAGTTAGTGGTCGTTGAATTTTTTGGAATGTTACGCGTACTTATTATGTTAAACAGTACACACCATGGATTTTTGCAACATTTCGAATTACTCATGGCGACAGACTAAATGTATGACGTAAAATTTAGCCAAATCCATGATTATTTTGTGTCATTAGCTCGAAATTTTGATTTCTCTTTCAATTTTGCCAATTTTCACATTTCCCGCCATGTGACCTCATGAGTTGAACACAAGAGATCAGCGACTAGCATTGAACAACGGCGGAGAGTAGGGAATTTGAAAGCGACAACGATTATGAGCAAGAAATGAACAAATATTATGAAGAAACGTACGAGAATGGTGGCCAGGATGACGAAATAGGGTTGCACGAAAGCGAGAACGAGTTTGATATGTTTTCAGCTGCGTACTTTTCTACTTTGAGGCCTTACGAACTGGATCCTCCCGCGAGAGAAGCGGCCTCGGGCTCGGCCAGTCAACCCAGTCATCCAACAGACGATCCTGAATAAAGAGCCGATGTTTCTGAATAGTAAATATTGTCCTTTATTGAACAAGGCCTTCATCGTAACATCTCCTTTGATTGGAGTCGAAACACGACTCCTCAAAGTGGGCAGAACACAGAGTGGTTCCGGACAGAATGGCTTGGTCCACGCTGAGTTCCCACACTCTCGTTCGGCGCACGAAGCGTTGCCACTACTTCGCAACTTTGGCGTCCTTCGGAACACCGAGACGTTCTCCGTCTGACTGCTGTTGCTGCAGCCTCCGCGAACACATCTTTTCATCCCTCTACGAACCTTCTCGACGCTATATATAATTTACTTTCACTTCACTCTATACACTTAGTTGCTGATCCAAACAGTGTGCCGAACGACTTGGGTTCAACCCATGACGTTGTACATAATTATTATTTTTTTCAATTTTTACGTGTTTCTTTAAGAATTGTGCACTAAAGGCACTGAAATCAAGTAAGATATAATAATAAAATTTATTTTGAGGTACTAGAGTCATGTTGCGTACTCTTTAAAATAGCATTGGTGTTTAGTTCCTTACGTAGGCCGGTCGTACCTAGGAACCAATATGGGTCGAAGCAATTTTTTTTTCGTTTTGATTTTTTTTCTCGTTTTGAAAAAGTACTTTGCTATCATCGGAAAGTTAGTGCATTCTACTCAGAAAAATCGAAAAAGTATCAAATTCGGGGCAAGCAGTGTAAAGATATTGCAATTTTTGTGGCGAAATTTGGGTCACTTTGTTTGGATCGCATCGGCCATATTAGAGGACAGCGCCGGGGATAAGTTACGAGTTTAAAACTTTGTGTAAATTGTTTTTGCCAACAAATTACGGTGAAATTTAGTTAGACATATCTTTATTTACTATTCTGCACGATTCAACAGTGTTCACCAAATTTCAGCTTCGCAGTTGTTACTCATTAAGTGATAAATGTGCTCACAATTCCCGTTGGACTTCGTCTCATTTCTGGCGACACCGACAACATGGCGACTTTTGCTGAACTGAAAGGCATGTTAAATCGGCTACTTTGTAATTTGTGAAGATTTAACGTTGATACATTTTGACAAACGTTGCTACAAAAAAAAAATTTTCGTGTATTTTGTGCAAATATATAAGATATATTCGAATTATTTTACTGCGAATTTCCCATTCAGGTGATCTTACACTGAAGCTAAAAAAATAGTTGAAATAATTTTGAAATGTTTTTTGTTTGACTGTCAACTGCTGTTCAAGACTTGATTCGGTGTCACAAAATGATTCATATTTTTCTAAATTTTAAGTCTCAATTGCTTTCAAGTCATGTTTTGTAACTTATTGCTTCTTAATTCAGGTTATCATGTCAACAATATGAATAATCTTAATGTGGGAAATAAGCTATGTTGGATTGTGAAGCTTCAAGCCTCCAATTCTTGTTCCTTGCAACTTCATATTTTTTTAATCATGCTTGTCAAATTCTGGTGCAAGGAAACACTATTCGGTCACCATGATAATAGTTACATTTAAGTCCACTTTCATAACATGGAAACTTTTGCTGTTGCATGCGCGCACCCATTTGGCAAAGTGGGCAAAAAGGTCCGCCCCCGAGAGACAAAAAGCCCGAGAAAATTGGACAAAAGTCCACTAAAGAAGCGCAAACGTGCAATTTACAGTGGAGCACCCGTTTTTTTTAGTCCCCCCACTCTTTTTTTAGCAAAAGCCCCACATCGCCGGGAATTCGAGCCCCCCCCCCATATTGAAGGCTGGGTGCGTGCATGTGTTGAATAGTGTTTGTAATGCTAAATGTTGTAAAGTATTGTACATTTTAAGTTACTTATTATGTTAAAAGTTTGAATCATTTTATGTTAATGAATAAAAATGATAACATTTTGCATTGGACTTGTCATACTTATGGGCTCGAACGAGCCCCCTATTTGGAGAAATGGAAAAAGGTCTGCCTCAGTCAGAGAAGCACGAATTCCGAAAAAAGTAGAAAATAAGACAATATTCCACTATAGAAGACAGGAAGTATCAAAATTTAGCGTCTGCAATTCATAGCTCTGAACATACCCAGTGAATCCTATAGTAAAAGATAGACATTCCCAAAAATTCCAGCCCCCCATTCAAAGTCTGGGACAATCTCTATTGAAAGCCAGCAACTTTGCAGAGTTCGCCAGAAGTACCCAAGTTCTAAATAAACCTCGTTTAAGCGAGCGCTGTGGTCAGCGACCAGTTAGTCCTAAGGGTAGCCTTGGCGCAAAGCTGTATAGGCCTACATGTACTAACAAGCTGTATTTTGACGATAGTCTTCACTGGTAGCTGGTACTGAGGCTAGCTAAGATCTGCCGCGGCAGTCAGTGTGACACAGGACTAACCAGCCCGTAATTTCATGCAAGTGTCTGAAACTATCTTTGAATATATGCGGCATTTATGATTTGAGCATTTTACTTCGACAAAACAGCTCGCAACCGCATGCATTTACCCTTCGCCAGTGTCTGGTCTCGATCGGCACCGGGTCCGATACGCTGCGGTCCCGAGTCTAGCAAAATAATTTCTGTCAAAATTTATTCGCAATATTTTTTCAGCAAATTCGATAAAATTGTCCGTATTTCGATTTTATTAAAATTAAGGCGCGCTGTTGATTATTTTATACCCGTTTGCAGGCTGGTAACAGGCACTCACACTGACGGCGTTTTCTTAGCCTGGGTTCCTGAATGAATTGTACTTCCGGGTTCGCGGCAAGTTCAAAATGGCGGTGGTTCTTCGGGTGCGCGAATCGTGAGTGGCGCGTTCATTTAAACTTTTTTCGAGTACGAATTGTGTATTAGCTATGGGCAGTGGCGGATCTAGGATGTCACAAGGGGGGGGCCAACATTTTGTCCAGCTGGAAGCATTTGCGCAAACTGAACTACGATTGTAGATGCGCATAACACCGAATGGGGGGAGGTCGGGAGGGGGGTTTGCCCCCCTCCCGCCCAGGAAATTTTTCTGTTTTTACCTCTAAAAATCAAGCATTTTCCTTGATTCCTGAAGTATTATCCAAGAAAAAAAGGAAAAAAAAAACACGGAGAACGTGTCAAACAGGAAAAAAATGCAAGTGTCAAAGACTCGAACTCACGACCTAGAGGGTTGAGCACGCGTACGTTACCACTCCACCACCACGATTTAACTACAACTGATATACTAAAAGACTTACTTGTTTATGGGCCACAGCGTTTGCGCGCGTAACCTACTTCTTTTTGTAATGCTTATTACACGTTTTATATTTTGTGCCATCAATTCTTAACAAATTTGTCGTATTTGAAATAGTCTTCAAATGCCCAAAAGACCAAATCCATTTTTCGTGTTGGCAATAATGACGGGATTGCTTTGGAAACCGTCTTAAGATAAGGTTTGACAAAGAGAGTATTGCGAGTTTCTGAGTGATTCACTAAGGCTTCGATTAAAATTCACATCTTACCAGCAGCTTCTGTTTTTTCATCGCCACTCAGGTTCCATTTTCTTTAAAAAATGAAGTAAATTTTCTTCATTGCACAGTGGAGCAGACGACGGAAACGGAGTCGTAGTGCACAGCGCCGCTGCCGGTCGCCTAGGATATGGCGGGAGATTCTATACTTAGCCATAGTTCCGTTACGAACGCGCCGTGTTCCGAATTTGACACTTGAAATTGGATTTGAGCCCCCCCCCCCAACACTAAAACTGCACACATTTAAATCTTTTTTCATCCGTATAATTTTAATTACCGGGGTTAATTAATAAACCCACCATTTCCCTACGCTCTTACTGTTTTATTTTTTTGCGGCAGCCAAGGGGGGGGGGGGGCCCGGGCCCCCTGGGCCCCCCCCCTAAATCCGCCTATGATGGGGTAGGTACTTCTTGGATCCTTATAACTTCCTCCAAGAATGTAATAAGGGTTAACAACGCGTGCGACCAGGTCTTTAAGCTTCACCCAGCTTTGGTAAAATTTAGCTTGCTTAAAATGTATTAAGTCAGGCCCGTGTTAAAATGTTTTAAGTCAGACACGTGTCAACAGTTATCTATAACTTGATCCGTTTGAAGAACACTGTGTCAAACTCTTTCATGAAAGTGACCTAAGACTCAGTTGAGGCGGAAATTTGGTGTAACGCTGCCACTTGACAAATAAGAGTTTAGTCATGTAATTATTACACATCACTGCCTGACTTTCTACAATTTTTTTCTGTAACTGACCATTGTAACTACATTCTCAGATACTCTATTTTTTGATAAAGTTAGTTGAAATTATTTTCCAGAAATAGTTATGTGGACCAATTATCTGTGGGCCGGTTGGAAATTCACCATGGTTGAATCGTTGCACGCATAATAGGCCTTTGAATTCCTACCTTGTCATGTCTGTTATCACTAATGATACGTACCTCCAACAATGTCATAAACTATGTGTGATGGCGAAAGACCAAGGTGGACCCAAGATTCATTCACTAAGTCCAGTTCACCAGCAAGTACCTACATTCAATGGTTAAATAAGTTGAAATAGTGGGAGAAGTTGAAAAATTTCAGGGGCTTTGAGGAACTGAAATTGTTACTGTACAAATTCTGACATAGTCTATAAAGTTTGCACACTTAATTGAATTTTTGATTATGAAGATAAGGACATAAGGCATTTCGGTGTTTTTCAAGTATTGGACATTGCGTTTTGTTCTGATCAACTGAGTCTGAAAATACATTTAGAAATTCATAAACTGTTGAAATGCACTGCCGACGCAAGCTTTCACAAATCGCCATAGTGAATAACCTGAACGTGAATAATCGTTTGTTGTTGATCGTAATCTTTTATCTTACGGCAACCATTATTGCCCATTTCTGAAATGCGTACAAGCTCTGACCAGGAGAATTAGTTTTTGTTGTCCGCAACTGGACATTTTACCATCGTTATCACAAAGATGGATGTGCTGCTTCATGAAATTAAATGTTTCGTATATATAACTCGAGGGTGGGCTGATGCTCATTTTCCATCCAGTCACCTGGACTGAATAAACAAAAAGCGGATTAAGTGTGATTAGGCATTATCCTATTGATTCGAAACCTTTACATTGTGACAGACCTAATGTCAAGTTTGACAAAAAGTGATCTAATACTTGATTTTCAAGAGCACAATTTTAGTTATTTATTCTTATTTCATACCTGCATGATTTTGACTGGCTTGACATTCAGTTTGGTCCAGGCATCTCTGTCAATATAAGCTTTAACCAAAGTTTTCACCATTCTAACTTCATGAGTATTGCGCCGATGTACTTCTCGCTTCCACATATCTTCTACTTTTTTCCATCCAAAAGTCGGCTTACCAATACCAAGCTGAAAAGCCTTAACTCTGTTTCCCTTCCTTTCTCTGCTGGCCAATAACTGATTTATCAGATTTTTCATCTGAAAAAATGTATCACATGCTTATCATACAAGAGTATAAACAATACACAATCATGTTTGGGGACTGTGCGCAGCTCTTTTCCAGTGTTGGTAATGCAATGGCATTTGTAGCAGAAACCTAACCTAACCCTGAATAATGTGTTGTACAATATTTCACTGTAGCACACAAAACATATAGGAGCTGAACTGTCAGGAACTACATGTCAAATATCAGGGACTGTAAGAATTTAAAATATGTACTAGAACTATGCAAATTTGGCTACAGTCAGAATCAGGGAAACAAACTGACAAGTGTGTGTGGCACGTTTTTTGCAAGCATGCTTGTGTGGCGCATTAGCAGTGTGGGTATGTAGTGTTCAGGATACCTGCATGTTGACTGGTTCACTTGCAATAGATATAAAACATGCTTACCTCGTGTGTTGGACATATCACAAAGTAGATCTTGATATCTGGGAATACTGGGTTGGTAAACCAAGGACAAACTTGACCATTGCCAAATTGGAGTTTGTACCATTTAGAACTATACTATTCACATGAAACAACATGTTAGAGCAGCTGTAAAACAGTATTTAGTACAAGAACTGCAGACTTAGACTCATTGTTTTGGTGTCAATTTGTTCTTTACTTAGATGATAATTAAGTGATTTCTGGCTTTAGTCATAGAATAGGAAATGCAAACATATCTGTTGCCCATAGCCAGCGAGATTGCCTTGGATCTCAAGCACATTGTTTATTAACTCCTCAGTTATCCCAGCTTGTGAAGTGGAAGCATACTAAAGGTGTTGTTTGTTGACACGGTTTACAAACCACACAGATGCCTGACTGTACTGAAATACTGTTTCCAGTCTGTTTTTGGTTTTCTGTGTTTATAAGTTTGCGCACATCTGTCTTAATCATGGAAAACATTCAAACTTTACAAATGGAATGTCTAAAACAGGTTTTCGAATTTCTCAAGGGGCTCATGACCAATGTTATGCATATTTTGAACTAAGTCAAGCTGCCATTGAGCTCCCAGAGTTGTTGTTAGCAAGTGAAAAGGGACACCCATGCTTTTTTGCTTACTTTGCTTGGGCATCCAAAGCAACGTGTCCTAGCTAGGGTGTCTTACATTTGAGTTATGGTGTCTGCGTGGTAGCTCTAGATGAAGGCCCTCCCTAAAATCTCCCTTAGTTTATCCAACAAGACAAATTGCAAGACAAATTTCAAGAAGGTAAGTGGAAACAGGTTAGTTTATGATACATAGGTCCTTCTTAACCAAAATAAATAACAGAGAACAAAATTTTTAAACAAATGAATTGTCACCGTATACCCACTATTTGTCAAAAACCTAACTTATAATATCAGAAGGAAAGCAAAATCCCACAGATGTCTTTGAGAAGTGTTAAACATTCTCAATTGGCAGGGAACAATGCTTATGTGAACACTAAACTGGTTTGCTCACTAATTATGGCAAATTCATTGCATCTTAATGCTGGTTTCAAAATAAAGGTGACCTCAATAAAACAATTTTTCCATACATCTAAAAGGCATGCAAAGCATCAAAGAGACATGCTGTTGTAAACTGGCTGGTCATTGGAGATGCTGAGGAATAATATGGTCCTATCACATCAAATGGTGATGATAAGTCATGCCACAGGAATTGTAGGAAGTACTGTGCTGCCTCTCTTTGCCCCTGCTTTGCATGATGGAAAAGATCTACCAGAGAAGGATATTCTTCCAAATTCATAGCTAGTCCAGAGATTTTCCCATTCATACAGTTCCAAATCACTTTACCGGTGACTTTAACCTCATCTAAGATAAGGACACCCTCACCCAATGGAACTGGCTCTCCTCTGTCTTTCATTGAAGTTTGCAGGGTCTTGTAATTCATAGTTTGATCCTTTATATAATCGTAATAAGGCCCTTCTGATTGAAGAAGTCCAGTAGTATACTGCTTTAATGAACTTTTGGAAGGAAGGTGGAAAATATCCCAGTTCCTCAGTGCATCGTATGCTCGCAGGGCTCCTAGAGTATATTGAAAGAGCTGAAATGTATTATTAAAATTTAGAGATTTATCATTTTTGTCAAACTGCATAAGCAAAATACATAACTGCCTTAAGTTAGGTTCACCTGACAGTTCTATCCAAAAATATTTTATTACTCTTGTAGGATTGAGCTCTAATTTGTTTAAAGTAACTTGCAATTGATTTCTGAGCTTGGGAAAATTGTGAGCTTGTTATTGGTTAAGACAAAATTCAGTGGATAATTGGGTCGTCCTTGAAGTTCATTGTGTGTCCCAAGATCGACCCAAGGAAAAGCAACTAAACTGTTCAACTTTCCCAAACTTAATACTTGACATAATTTGCAATATGAGTAAAGGATAAGCTGAGACCATTTTGATAGTGAATGGCAAAATACTTCCACTCCCATATTTCAGCAGTTGTTTAAGACTCATCAAAGTAGTTCTTTCAAATTGCCCCCTTAGAAACCTACCTATTCGATATGTGGCCATATTCCATCTGTTTCCATGATGCCCTTCGCATGCGAATATAGATGAAAAAGCATGGCAATTTCTCTCTTTTTAAATGAGGCAAATAAACATGGTATTAAGCTGATGTCCAACTTTAAGACTTCGGGAGCAGGCTCTTATACAGAGAAAGTATGCTTTGGAGGACCTGCCGCTCAGATGGGTGTCAGTTCATGTTCATATTCCGTAAGAAAGATCATTTTTCCAACGGATAGCTTTTTGTTACTTTACTCTACAAAAGGGCCTATTCTTGCAGGAAAAGTGCAGAATGGTTGCGTATTTCATTAAAATGTTTTGCTTAAAAAATAACATAGTCTAAAGTTGTTTATTCAATTTCAGGAGAACAAAAGAACAGTTTGGAAAAGAATTGTAACATTTTCATATCAAATGGGTACCCTTAATTGCGCTTGCGTACTATATGAAGTGTGAGGGTTTATCTTCCCACAGTCTGAAAGGATATATTCTAGTCCCAGCTGAATATCTTATTAAAAGTAGCCAATTAATTGGAAACCTATGCCACACCCACTACCATGTGCCGTGCATGAAGTCCTGTATATCTGAATTTGTGAGTTCAAGTGGAACTTACAGGCTAATTCCTTATCTCTGTGATAGCTTGGCCAAATTACTGAGGAACATAACGACAATGTGCATAAGAATTTGGTTGAAAGTTGTTCTAAGAACGAGTTTTGTGACGAAAATGTTCTGCCGCAAGTCACTGATCTGTGCCCAGTAAGTATCATGACATGGTGCTGGGAAATTTCACTGCTATATGAGCCGGCGAGGTACCTCATTAGTGGAAAGGTCACCTGCTTGAAGAATGTTTTGTTTTCACACTTACAAGTTGTCAGTGAATACATGTGCATTTTGTTGATATTCAAAGAGCATTGCTGTTTAGTTCCTGTAATTCATTAGCACAGTTAGGAGCATTCAAACTCATCTTTAAGAGGTTTAAGGAAATTTTGTGACCAGGATATTCATCAGAATTGGGTACTTGTGTCTCCATGAACCTATTTCAATAAGCCACCCATTTGTTAATGTAAATTTTTTAAGTATTCCTTGTCTGTAAAAGAGTGACTCGTTTCAAAACCTGACTCAAAGGAGTGCTTGAATTCAATACCAGAGAGGCTTGCAGAATGAATTCCCACGAAGATTACACACTGAAAATAGCCATTTATTTCCTATTTAAAGCAATAAGGTATCCAATCAAAAGTCGAATTTTGAAAAATAGACCTATTATACAAAATTTGGAGTAAACCGTATCCTGCTTTCCTTTCAAGTCCAAAATCGACAAAGAACTTTCCCAATTCGATGCCAAAATTGGTGAAAATTACAAAACGAGTCCTTGTTTAAGGCTTGGAATTTTCCGCGGAAACGTGGATTTCCGCTTTTTTCTTTTATTCCCTCCGCGTATTTTCGTTATATTTCCGCGGAAAAAATCGGTTTTGCCATATAATTATCGCGGCAAATTGGTTTCTCACCGCGGCGTTGCGCCTCATTTTGTACCATTTAGCACAATTTGTGGGTCTCAAGCATGTCCCTGGCCTGCTGTAATCTAACATTAGGTACTTTGGCAAAAATCGCACACAGCTACAAGCACTGTCGTAGTCGCATTTCTTTATTCCGCCACAGTATGCATAATCGGAAGTTAGTTTCGCCAGGTGCTCTTCCAAATTGATCCACATCAGCTGTTCACCATTAAATACATCAAATTCCTCGCCAAGAACATTTCCGTCAACACAAAACGCTCCTTTGCAATTCTTCAAAATTCGTATATGCGCTTGCGTCGAAGGACCCGTACTCGCCGTGGCTGGAATGTCGGCAGCCACACGACTAATTTCCACAGCTATCTCCTGTTGAAATTCTCCATACTTCAACATTCTTGTTTGAAGGTGCTGATAATTGCTTTCAATGGATTTCATAATAATAGACAAATGAAAGCGCTCCGAGGAGCGAACCTTGGCGAAATTAACCAAAAAGATGACGATAAAGATGATGACGAAGATGACGAATATGACGACGATGGTGAACAAAAGAAGTATTAATAACATACACATGACGAACGTAGAAGTCCGAAATCAGTAAGAAAAAGGCTACAGTCTTGTGCGACACTTGGCGAAATTAACGGAAAAGACAACGACGGAGATGATGACGAAGATGATGACGATGACGACGAATATGATGATGGTGGTGGCGATGATGAACAACATCCCAACATTCATATGACGAACTTAGATGTCATAAATCAATAAGAAATAGGCTACAGTCTAGTTGAATAGAAGATATACCAACATCAATGCAGCAAGAGCGCTCAACAAAGGAACAGCGTTATCAGAAAATCTCAAATAACTCGAAAAGTAGACGTCCTAGCGAAAAATGGAAAACATCTTCTGAAAGCCCGTTCAAAAGTCTATCTAAACTGATGGTATCGCCTAATTCCGTAAATTTTTTGGAAAAAAATGAAATTTTGCTTATTTTTTAAGAAATTCAAAGTCAAATAACTCGAAAACGTTAAGTCTGAGAAAAAAATTCATTTGAAAGAGTATATCCTAGAGAATCCACATGCAAAAATTCACGTCATTTTCTTCACCCGTTTAAATGGCACTTACGTACGACTGAAAATAGGTCAACATGCACAAGATCCGCCATCTTGAAAGCAACTTCCGGTTTTTTGGATTGATATAATAGCATTTTACAAAAAACTAATATCCGTAAAACTTCAAAGGAATTGACCTTATAATGCGCCCTCTACAGGAGAAAACGTTTTTAGGCCAAAATTGAGGTGCGCATGCGCGATCGCCGATATTTCCGCCATCTTTAACCGGAAGTAAACAATTTCCGGTATGCTTGTAGCAAACTTCCGGTCCACTTACTGTGCTGATTCTTAGCCTTTTACGTAAAAAATTGTAGCCTCCAGAAGCATTTGAACCTTTAAATGAAAACAAAATGGCCGCCAAAGCCGCCATCTTGGATCCGATTTTGACGAAAAACAATAGGCTTCCAGTACTTCCGGAAGTACGTATTATGTGATGATCGGACGAAAATTGCGACCTGTATCGTGCGAACAAACAAAAAAAAACTTAGTGTCAGAGCAATATACTTGGCGAAATTTATTTCGCCAAGTAACAAGTAAAAATCGGAGTTATCACACAGGCTCGCTGGCCTGCTGCCTTCCAGTTTCACCCTGCTAAAGCCGACGTGCGCAATAGCCGAATTAGCTGAGTACATTGGTGGTCACGCGCCGGGTTACAGGCCCATGAGGCAAGTTGCAGCAACAAATTCATTACATATCCATACACCCTTTTACACGCACAATTTATCGTGTAACACTGCCCCTGTATTTCTTAAACTTTAATTTAGTGCTCGAGCTATTCGACGAGTGCATGTTGAAACACAACATTGACGTTACACTTCCGATGGAGCCCTCGCAGCAGCAGTGCTGCAGTGGGGCGTTGGCGCACGTAGGCGCAGCCAGTGGCGTATTGGGGGGGGGACCAACGAGGCCATGCCCCCCCCCCTAAAATTCTCCCAGATACGATTTGGCAGTTCGGGGTGCGAAATTGCTGACTAGCATATGCGCGCACCCAAGTGTGCTCGGGCGGGTGGCGAATGAGCAATGCATAGGTCTTGAACAAATCCCGTTTACGTTTTTTTTAGTAATAAGGTCCACGAACCCAAAAATTCGAGACCCCTCCATCCCTACATTTTAGGCTGGGCGCGCATGTGGCCAGATTCTGGTTATTCCTGTGCCCTGCCCCCCCAACTCAAAATCCTGGATTCGCCCCTGGTAGCCAACCATATTTTTAGAATGTGAACCGTAGGTTACGTTATAGTGGGGCGTAAGTGCACGTAGGCGCAGCCAACCATCTTTTTACATTATGCATTAAGACTCTTCCTTGCAGTACAGCTGATTGTGAACGTGGATTCACCGAAATGAACGGGATAGTCAACAGACGATAGAAGTGCCCCGAAGACAAACCTCACGGGCGATTAAAAACGCCACCAGCATATCTTTTATGGGCGTTACGCTCCTGTTTTCCTTTATAGTTGTGTTGGGCCCCTTCAGAGACCGCTTGGAATGCACGCGGGCCTTTGCCTTCCTTTAATTTATGTTTGGGTCCCCCTTTCCGCGACATCCTAGATTCGACATTGCAGTCTCGAAGTAAATGCCCACCCGTGAGTCAAAAATAGATGTACATACATGTTTTGTGAATCAGGTTTTGCGAATTCAATGCACTTTTAAAATTAAGTGCTCATGGTGACGCGGTGGGTTTTTGCACCTACTTGATTTTACCACTACAGCATTGCGCAGGACAGCCGCAGGAAGCATGGGCGCACCCGGGGGCAGGCTGGCTCAAATGAGCCCCCCAATTCGGCAAATTGGGCAAAAAGGTCCGCCTCAATCATGCGCGCACCCAGCCTCTTATATGAGGGGCTCGAATATCTGGCAAAGTGCAGCTTTTGCTAACAAAAAAGCCGGAGGACTAAAATAATGGGGTATCACCTTCAGGCCTGTGAACTGTGCGTCTGCGCCTATTTAGTGGACTTTTGTCTCGTTTTCTCTGACTTTTTGTTTCTCTGAGGCTGACCTTTTTTTCCACTTCGCTAAAGGGGGCCCGTTTGAGCCCCCCGAGCCCCCCTGGGTGCGCGCATATCAATGAAACAAAAAGTCCCAGCAAACAAGCCAAAAGTCCACAGGAATACGGCGCGGATGCATTATTCCTATGTCTGAACCTAGTGGCCCTGTTTCAGTCCTTGTTGATTTTTTCGTTAAAGGATCCGCATATCGAAAAATTCGATCCCCCGATATTTTAAGCTGGGTGCGCGCATGGGAAGCGGGGAAGGCGGGGATAGCGTCCCCCCAATTGCAGGCGTCAGGGTCAAACTGTGGCAACCGACATAGGCGTTAGGCTGGGGAAAGTCGAATACGGATAAGAGAAAAAGTCAAGAGAACATTTCTGAAAACTCAGTATTTGTGTATGGTTTACTTTTTGAGGCCCCTAGCCAGGACGTTGTTGTTAGGGTCTCTGATTTTGCAGCATTGGTCGTCTTAACGCACTTGAAAACGTGAACTTATTTCCAAATTTCGAAAAATTTTGCAAAGCGAAAGTCTTTAATTCACTGGATTTGTAAGTTCAATGAAACATTTTTGCGAATGCAAAACTATATTTTTCCAGAGGTCTCTCTCTCGCAAGGGTTAGCGGCCACAACCGTGACTCTATTTTCTTCGTTTTTGCTTCGAAATTGTATACCTTGAGAAAAACTGATTACCTTGCCGATAACATTAATTGCTGCGCATTTCGTGATATTTGAAAATATAGAGCTCTTCGTATTCAGAGGTACAGCCCTTGAAGTGGGACATTGATGGCATTCCAGTGGTAACCCATTTCGAGTTTTGTTGACAAATTCTTAAGGGGCCGCTCACGGAGAGAGAGCCCAATGTTGGAATCGATTACCTTGGTGAAATCGTACAACTGGCTTTCATGTTCAGGAAGGTCACTCTTGCAGGGTCACACGACGTGTAAACGAATGAACTGTCACACTTTCCCAAGCTTAATGATGTTTACTATTAGTCGTTAATCTTAGTGTCCCATTTTGACTGGAGACAAGACTCTTTCTCGGGGCGGTTCGGGAGAAGTGTCCCTCTATACACCTCCGACATGACACGGCCAACTGTTCACGAGGGGAAGGTGGGATTCCAAATTCATCAAAAAACACAAAACAATCGTGCACAGCAGTATCAAGACATTCCACCCAAAGAACCAAAAAGTGTGAAAAATGTGAAAAATTTATACAGATTGGAAAAGGTGGAATTTTGAAGAACGAGAAGACCATTACATGTATTTGTGAATTACTCGAAAAGGGCTATTTCCGATAAAATAATGTTACTTGAACTCCAGGCGTTGAAGTGTGTGCATTTTTGGGACACACTTGTATCATTTTCCCCAGCCACCCGGCGGCAGAAACTAGACCAGTCAGTGACCGTGTTTCAACAAGCGACTTTGAAACAGCGCTATAGGCTAGGAACTTCGGAACTATACTTTTCAAAAAAAATCTTCGAAGGGAACAACCATATCAAAATGAACTTTTCCCGAAACTGGATAATAAAACGTCCTTAGAGCCAGAACAGACGGGTAGGTTCGCTAAGCTAAGCTGCGTCAATTAAGTGAATCGTATACTGTAGCTTATCTGTGAACGGTGACTTATAGCTTCATCGCGGAATTTCGTATCATGTTTTGACACTATTAAATGTCAGCTACATTTTCTCAGTGAGGCATCTCCTAGCTACCCGTCAGTGTGCTGGCCCTAGGCTCATGCTTACCCTCCCTGAAACGTTGTTCGTTGGTTCACGCGGTTTTTAGTCCTGAACCATGAGCAGGTGGGATCAGTGCCGCGGGGCCCTCCCTATGGGACTCGGTACAAACATGGCGCAATCCGGAGAACAGGCAAGGGGATTGGGCCGGGGAGTTAGGATGTGACCATAGAAAAAGGGGGAGTTGTTTGACACAGTCGACTTAGTTTGTGCCCCAATAATTGTTGCCGTAAGTTCCTACGGGGCTGCATGGACGACACCGGCCACCGTCATGGCGTAAGGCTAACGCCAATTTCTCGACTAACTCCTGCTTCTAAATCTGATTTAAGCAAAATGACAAAGATCCTCGCATACACCCATGCAAGCGTATCCAAAATGTATTTTCATGTGAAACCATATTCAATGTTCTTTGAACATTCACTTGAGTTGATTTCTTAAGTTTCTTGGAATGCGATCTGACCAAGTAACTGCGTTTCAAGTCATACACTATAGGCACCTGACGGTTCAAATTGGAAGCTCGTGTCGTATGACGTCGTATGACGTAAGAGATGCGAGCCTCATTTGCATATGTCAGTGACATCTGTTGATTCAAAAAAGAGGATCATGCCCGAGTACATGCCTATGAAGAGGCATCTTTTAGAAGGATAAAGCACGTCACGTTCAAAGCATCTCAGTGCCATTAATATGCAGTCTTAACGGACCAAAGTGGTGCCATTTTATAGCTAAAGAGTTAATCTTTCAAACACAATGCTTGGATTCCAGGTAAATTGAACATTTACTTTTGAAAACACGTTTGAAATCACGTTAAAATGCGCTAAAACAGTTGTCCCTTCCTGGTTATCTCTTCCTGATATGAGTAAGATAATACACGCAGTGTTGGCTTACGTAGTAAATGGGCTACAAAAATCGTTCATAGTCCACCATTTTCTCACGTTGTTGTAAAGCTAACCAATGAATGCCGAGGTTACAACAAGCAATGCTAGAGCGCGTGCTACTGCGTAATATCTGCGTGCTGGCTACAGGCACGTAGGGTACCAGCGAGCTTGACCTGGGCCCGGTCTCTAATCTTTGTACTCGAAACGAACTCGAAACTATTTTTGGCAATTTCTCTGCTCTTTTTGTGCGAACTTAAGATAATTGGTTATCAGACTGTGCTCGAATACATTATAGTTTATGCATAGGAGTTTCTAGTTCAAGTTTGCCCTTGAAGACCCTTATATTCGTGCTACAAACTCGAGTAAAAACTCGAAATTTCGAGTTCAAACTTGAACTTGTTGCTTTAATATTGGGTTTACAAACTGTGAACTAAGGGCAATAAATTATCTCCGTAAGTTATTGTGTACTCGAGCATAGAATAATAGACACTTATCTTGAGTTCGCCCAAAAGTAGAGTAGAAAATGCCAACTTTAATTTCGAGTTCCATTTCGAGTAAAAAGATTGGAGACCGGGCCCTGATCGCTCTCTTGAGTGTCGTCCTTCCTGAGAGAAGGACGTCTCGATTCAGCGTGCTCGTGTCAGAGTTACAAGTAAAAGAAGACATGATATCGTGGACAAGGGTGAGTAGTACCGTACAACCTAAATAGCCACAGTTTACAACAAAAGTAAAGCGTTTGACAGTTGTTATTGTTTGATGAGGAGGGTGTTAAGAATTGTTGCTGTGTTTATTGACCAGTATGTTGTTATCATTCCCCTCCTCCTCCGCCCCTCCTTGTCTCCCTCCTCCTTCCCCCCGCTTCCTCTCTCTCTCGTTGGTACCCAAACAATAACATGGTGTGAGAGCAGCACGTTCGGTGCCCTGAATGTATTTACACCTAACAGGGATACGTCACTGCCTTCATTCAAACCGCTGCAATTATGTTCTTGATAAACTGATAAAATGGTTTCTATTGGAATGTCGCTCTGTTAACATGTTTAAGCCTAAGGAAAACGTCTGATGATAACGACATTGTAGGTTGTATGCTTGATAAGAGTTTATCGCTTAGCTGCTGCCGTGTATTAAATAAAGCCTGGAGATAACGACGTTTTAGCTCGAGTGGTAGACGAATAAGAAGTAGACTGTTTCACTGTTTTCTCGGAAATGGTAAACACTTCAGACAGAGGTGAGGGTAAGAATAATTGAGTTTTTCCATTATGGACAAAATAACGATTTGTTAGTCAACTTAAGTATTGCCATCTGCAGCAGTACCTCCAACAGTTCGACTTAATTAAAAAACCGTCGCGGCGTTCTTAGATGTTGCGACGGACATTTCACCGTTGCACTTCGGCATAGATCCAGATGCCCCATTTTTTCATTTTCGAATGATGGCAACTACGTGATACGCCTGAAAACTCATCGAATGTATATGCCTAACAGTCTAAGCTTTGCCTTACTGTAAAAGGACCATACATGATTCGGTTCACGCTTGTGTTGTACGCACACGAAAAAACAACTGGATTTTTAACCTTCATGCAACATAAATACATTAATGAAAACCTTAAAATTTTATGCACATTTCATTGGTGTAGCTGAATTTTACACTCACAATTTCAGACAAACGTAACGACCACAGTCAGTTTCGTCTGAAATCGGCAGACAAATTTTCTGAAGCATGTCCACGAAAGATTGTTGCATTTTGAAGTCAAATGCTATTTGTTATTTTCGAATGGGCTTCGCCTGCTAGGCCCTCCTGTACATAATACGTTGTTCGGAATGAAAAAATCGCAATCCTCGTGCCTCCCTAACTAGTCTTCCTCGTGCCCGAAAATGCACTCATTAGAGTCCAGGAAAGACAACACCTGTAGACCGGCAGCCCAGAGCACTAAGCGTAGATGAACGAGGTACCAACATCTGACCAAGGAGTGTACTAGTACAGGAGAGTTCACTCCGCCATTTTACCATTCGCCGCAATGGTTACCGGTAGAAACACTAGTGCCCCAAGCGGTGAATAATCAACACTTAAGAGAGCAGTCCGAACAATGTAAATACTGATAAATTCATATTTTAATGACATGCAATGTGCAATAGAATTAATGTGTGATTGAAAATGGTTAGAATACATAAATTAACACCCACTTATAGTCGAATGAGAACGAAGATGTGTATTTTCAGTAATCACTATTAAAGTGTTTTTGTTTTTATTGTCTTGAAGCTCAGGGCCTTCAAAATTCATCATGGTTTTGTTTCATGTTTGAATTCTTAACAAGGCAATTACCGTTCCTTATAACAGTTTATACCTCCATTCGACTACATAATTTGAATGATTGCTCCTGGGGATTCAGAGGGGAATTCCCCCCAGGTGCCAGCTAAGGGAGTACCAGGCAAAAACCAGGTGGGCGCCAAATGGGTGTTGCGCCCTCCCAGGGGGGTTAAATGGGAGGAGTGCTAAACAGGTAAAAACCAATGGGGTATGCCACATGGGTGTTGAGCCCCTCCCATCGTCACAAATTTTGGTTGCTACCCTGACCATTGACAAACACGTAGCTCCCAGATCACAGCTGGTTTCATCTCCACCCAACAATTTCGCATGTGTTCACTATTCAATGCACCAGGCTAGTACTAGCAATGAAGGCAATTGTTTTGTGCAGTGGGTGTTACACATGAAAAAAGAAGAAAGTAAAGCAATTCATCACTACCACAAAATCATAATATAATTTTAGAACATTCCATTATTTCTTAGAACTGCCAGTCTAGGGTAAACTCGATCCCACTGTCCCGCTATAATCACCAACAGTTACAAGCAGTTGCGGATCTAGGATACCATGAGGGGAGGGCCCCAATATCCTCGGGGAATTGGACAAAGCACGAATGTATGTGCACGCAGGCAGTCTGGAAGGTGCGGGGGCCTAGGATGTATACCCTCTGTTTAGAAAATCTATAGGTGGACTAAAAAAAACGGGAGCGTGTTTTCCCCCTCGTGTTTCCTCAGACTTCACGCTGTTTTGTTGGTTCAGTTTGCTTGCGACAGCCAAAAGGGGGGGGAGGGGCGGCCCCCCTGCCCCCCCCCCCTCTAAATCCGCTTATGACAAGTCAGTTTCTAATCTGTAGAATAGCTCACAACTTACAAAACGAAGTAACATTGAGTATATCATCATTCACAACTAGTCCAAGTTCAAAATGTCATAACAAAAAATTAAGAGGTACTGAACAGCAATCAAAATATTCACTACCCACACAGATTCATACAAAACTGAATTGCAAAGATTTGGATGCCGATAGAACCAAAATTTAACTTTATATACCCACTGCCCCTATTATCAATAACAGTAAATATTTCAGGTAAATTAAAGCCAAGATCATATCTATTACCTAGCCACAACTGAGGCTTAAATTAATCACAATCTCCAAAAACGTACAAAATAGGCAACACACATACACCAATACAACAAGAAAATCTGACCAACCTTGTCACTCTCTATTAATTCACTAGTAAACAACAGCACTTTTCGCCAAAGAAATGCGTTATAAATAAAGCTGAAAACTTAATTTACTCACAGAGGTCATTTGTCATCAAGAAGCAAAATGATGAGGATAGTTTGGGATGAACAAAATTTCAGCCCACCATTCAGACTCTGAAAGATCCATCAGTTTATTCATTATTGTGATATTTAAAATGAGGGTGGCCTCTTCAGTGATAGTACTGCTTTCCGAAAGGGCCCTCACTTTGGCTCTCTCCAAATCCCAGGCTAACCATTCAAAAAATGTTTCAATCTGATCAACCTTTAGTAAGTAAAATATGACAACCAGATTTTGACTAATTGTCCTTTCTACACGTGATGTTCCAGTACTTGCTTTGTGAGACGATACAGAAATGCAAAAAAGCCTATTCCAGAGCTGTAATATAATTCCCGGAGGACTTAATTGACATCTTCATTTTTGGTGGATTCGTGACATCAAATATTGCTCGGGCACTGCGTTCAATACCAGCTTGTTCTTCATTCATGAACATGGACTCCTCGAAGTGATGAGACCATAACTTGCAGTTCTTGGACAAGTAGGCTGCATCTCTATTCATAAGGACTGCTCCCAGCACTTGAACCTGAACAGAAATCAATGAGAGACTGAGGAACACACCTCATACTCACTAGGCTCACAGAGGATTGGTAGCCTACACTAAACTACACTACACTACAGAATTCGTGTCGCATTGTGATTGTGATATAGACAAAAGCGTCTTGGTGTCAACTGAAAAAACTAGAACTCAAATGTCGATCCACGGATATTTTAAGGGCCGCGCCCCCACATCATAGGCACATAGAATTAAGTTTTCAATGACGCACTGCTTGGTCCAACTGGCACAATAAAATTATGTTGATTTTTTCACTTTTTCACTGAGACCCACAGATTCTCCAACTTGACTCATGACAGACTCAGGCCCTGTGGCTGTGATTGTGTCATGGCCGTGTCACCAGTCATATTACCAATGGCCATGGGTATGTTTTCCTGCGATCACTCGGTGACATTTTGATTTGAAATTCATGGACAGCAAGTATCCAAAAAGCTGACGATCACATCGTATGTTAATCATAGTCCTTCCGCCGGCAGCCGGCTGCACAGTAGGCCTAGCCTACTGCCGACAACAGTGGTAACGGGACTGCGATCGACTTGTCTAACAACTGTGAACAGAACACACAAAATGAAAGACAATGTATCATATTATTGAATAACAGATAACCCTTACCTTTCTGGATCCTTAGGAAACCTAAAAAATGACACGTCTGGGGTTTTCGTGGATGAATTCAAGCAATTTATCGCACTGTAAAATGCGTCCTTCCGCATTCATTGTTTTGGCGCTTCCTGGTTGACCGTTGCTTCTTCACCACTTGTCGGCGCTAGTAGTAGCGGTAACAGCGAACTCACAAGTGGACTCTCCTATACTACTAGGCTCCTTAATCTGACCATAGAAGCACTTAGATACCACCTCAGCATATACGGAAATGGACGTCTGCCATTATCTGCACTCTGGGTTCGACCCCTGGGGACCTTACAAGGGGGTCAAAAATGAGATAACCTAGATATTTGAGGTACTGGCCAAGACTGATTTAAAACGAACACTAGTACAGCACTGAACGCCGAATGACCTGTGACAGACAAATTGGCATCCAACAGCCAAAGCTGCCCCACCTGGGGGTCAAACGACCAAAAGGGGAGACAGCTTCTCAGGCACAGCCCGGTTGTTCTGTTCGTCACCTTGCCGTGAAACTCGTATCAGCATGTAGAGCTAAAGACCGGCGGGGTGCATGCAAAATCTGGGAATCAACTGACACTCACCTTGACCGTTACTGCCGTTTAAGTGAAAAACAATCTAATAAACGTCATTTTCTTCTTAGTGCGTAATGCTCCACCTTTTGTAACAATGAAAAGTATGTCGTCGTTTTTAAAACAGTAAACGCTCTTGTCATGGGCCCGTGTCATTTCTTAAAATTTTGCGACATCTCTCAGAAGATGATGACAGCTTTACAGCAGCAAAATTTGTTCTGAAATTCTATTTTCTGGTATCAAAATTCGAAAAACTTATAATGAAGTGATGCCAGTTTCGATAATTTGTTATGACGTGTAAGCAACCTCGTGAAAGAACAACAGTAAGAATCGGCGAAAAAAGAAACTAGCCTATAGGTGACGCAATATTTCATGGCGCCGAAAGCCGACGCAAATAATCGTACCACAATTTTAGCAGCAGAATAATGGTAGAACACTAATTTTTCTAACTCTACTAAATAATATTATTTATTCAAGGAACAGAGTAGTTTTAGTGACAATAATTTTGTTCAGATTTATCTGGTCATTTTCTAACCCACATCGCCCCAAAGCTGCATATTTAGTATACAGCTTTGCTCCAAGGTCCTATCCACCTCCATCGCCATCTAGCGACAAAGCGTACGAAAAACAGTTACAAATCTATTGTTGTTGTATTTTAGAATGTATGTTTAAACATCTCTCCAACATGCACATGCGTTTGTTTATGGTTTGATTCATTTCGCCGTGCCAACCGAGACAGACATGTGGATTGCGATCCGTACATCCAAGAATCTATTCAGTTAGTGTGTTGATGTCTCGCGAAATTTTGTGTGATCTTGCGTTCTTGCAAAGTTTTTGGGTCTACGCGGGACAGCACTCCTGATTGGTCTGCATGCCGGATGTCGTGAACGAGAACCAATGAAAAGTCTTAGCTTGTTGTACCTTATGTAAAGACGTTATGTTCTGTCTGGCAGGTGGAGGTGACTTGAAGCGTAGAATAAAACTATTCTTGAAGAAGAATGCCATCAAAATTGGTATTGGTGCTGGCATTGCGGTTGGAGCTCCAATAATAGGTGCCGTTGCTGTGGTAGGAGCCCCTGTGGTGCTGGGTGCTGCAGGGTTTACATCTGGAGGGATTGCTGCGGGATCACTGGCAGCTTCGATGATGTCGTCTGCTGCTATCGCCAACGGAGGAGGCATCGCCGCTGGTAAGGGAGGAGCGTCTTATTGGTTCAATGGTTTCGAGAATTTCTAGAACTGTTTGTGGGATAGCTTATTGTTATCGATAGTAAATAAGCGTTTCTAATCCTTTGTGGAAAGAGGTTTTAGATTAGGTTTACGATTCGAGTAGAGCAACCACAAACAGTCCTTTAATTTCCCCTGAAAGCACGGTGCTGTTCAAAATACATAAACTTGCACAGATTATTTCATGAAGAAAGGGAAACAAACCGCAGAAAAGCGGTTATGATTGACTGCTGGACTACCAATTTTTCTCTACAATAGTTAGGCAACTCCCGTGTGCAAGTTCATAGAATTTGCATCTTCTGACCGTTGACTGCACTTAGCTAAATATTCTGAAAGCGGTGACAATCCCACGTTCTGTCCAAGAAACAAAATTTTATTTAGATCACTTACCGCTATATATTCGGCCTCAACTTGTCCTTTGTTGAGATGAAAATTGATTTCTGTATTAACAAATAAGTACCAGCTCGTTTTTCCTCGAGATCTTGCTGGGGACATAGAATGACAAGCCGTGACAAGCCTTGTAGACCTTGGTCTCAAGCAAATAACGAACTCTCAGTTCTTTCAAAGACCAGCTGAAATCATCGCCACCAATTTAACTAAGGAACTGCGTGAGTCCAAATTAATGATGATAAATGGTCTATATTAAAAATTATGTTTATTGTGATGGAAGGCAGGTTTGTAGCCGCTTCAAATGTAACTTCCTATTAGTTTCACTGGTTTAGAATACAGACAAAGTTTCATCAACAGAAAGACGTCCCACAAGTATTCAGAATTTCGTAAATTTCAGTTCTGCGGTTGTTTCCGTTCTTATTGACAATTCATTGAAAATTAATTTCAGTACCCTTCTGCGGCCACGTTGTTGGCGCACTCCAAGAAATTCAAAAACTCTTTTTAAAATACCCTATTGATTCTGATTATTCACACTGTAAAAGAGCATCATGAGAGAATAAATTTAAAGACCATCGAATCCCAGTGAAATTGTTTTCATGAAGTGTTTAGCTGTAACTAAGCAGAACGGGTATTTTAAGGAGTGATTGATTCTTCAGTTTAGTTCAGTGAGAAGTCTGTGAGACAGCAAATGTTGAAAATTTCGGAGTCTATGGCCCTCATTTTATCATGAATTTTAACAACATTGCTTTCATATTGCCTTTCGAAGATAGAGGTGGATTTTTTATCTCTTAATTTACCAACTCGTATAGGTGGAGTGTGACATTGCAGTAACCCATTTTTCCATCGTCAACCGTCTAATTTATGCTTTATACAGTTTAACCTATTTTTAAATAATCAGTAACGTCTTTTAGCATCTTTTTAGTTTGATTTAATTGTACGAGTAGTTTATTTGTAAGTTGCCCTTACCGACATAGGCAATCGTTGGCCTCAGAACGATTTAGGTGTGGGCGATGATCAACCGAAGAAATGATAAATTTTCATCTTGGGTTCTTACAGGCAGCCTAGTCGCTGTTCTGCAGTCTGCAGGTGCTGTGGGTCTGAGTGCAGCCACCACTGCAGGAGTGGCTGGTGCAGGGGCTGCTGTTGGTGGCGCTGTTGGAGGCGGTATAGGTGCTGGTGTCGCACGAGCACTTGATGACGCAGAACAAGAAGAGCAACATCGTGATGGTAAGTTAAGGAGTTTCTTCGTTTGGTCACGGTTACTTAGATCTCAAGGGAGCTGGCTTAAACCACTCTTGGTGTGGTCACATTTGTACAGCTTTTAGTTTAAATTTCCGTAACTTCGATTATACGTATATAGGTATACATGAGCCTCTTCACGTCATATCCTGGACTGGCCGCACTTATGATTATACAATTGTTGACTTTCACCCCCTCGGTCGTTATCGTATTTTGGGGTTTGAAAACAAACACATTGAGCTTGATGAAAGTCAATAATTGATTAGAATAATACATTCATTTTGTTAAACACAAGGCAAAGTTGGTAACTGGGCTTTGATGTTAAACCAATCAAGCTTGTTGATAATATTTAGATAACGTCCTCAATGGACGGACATCAAGACGCAAAAATCCACTCGCCACGAGGTAGAAGTGCAACAAACTCACCATTCGCGCAAAGGCGTTGAGTGGTTTATCTTTTTGTTTTAGAGAAAAACTACATGATGTCTTTACTTTAAAAGCTTCATGTGACTACCTTTAGCCTAGATCTCACGTTGCATTAATTTAAAGATTTGTATATTGTGAAGACCTGGGATAAATAAAATATAATAGACTAGCGACTTTATTTTTTTAGCTTAAAATTACATTCTCGGTGAGATACGGGATTTAGTAGAAATCACCAATAGCGTGCAGCCGAACCCACTAGCTCCAGCAGCTG
The DNA here is from genome assembly GCA_002633005.1 of Phoronis australis. Lineage (NCBI taxonomy): Eukaryota > Metazoa > Phoronida > Phoronidae > Phoronis > Phoronis australis. The sequence continues at coordinate 46,213 of NMRA01000273.1, forward strand.
AACGTGTTGCCGCTGATTCAAAACCCAAACATTAAATAACTACTTATTGGGGACAAATAAAACAACAAGAATAATATATATTTTAAGATGTACTGGGAATTTCAGGGTCACAGCTCTACAAATAAATATTTCACAGAAGGAACCAGATGGGTTCCGTAATTACAAGACATAACACACACATTTCCGATACCCAAAGTGTAATTGAATATGGGATACTAAGTGGCACAGGTTAGCATAGTACCAAATGGGTACATAATAACAAATGGGTATTGGCCGATTGCAAAACGACAAATTCAATAACAAGTACCAAGTGGGTACAAACTGCCAAATGGGCAAATATCATATAAAGTACCAAGTGGGTACACCAAACAGCCAACTGGGCTATAACAACCGGCAAAGCAGGTTCCGGACAAGCTGAGTGAGCAGACCAGCCGGAGTGATAAAAAGATATATTGTAAGGAACGTGGTGTTGTGGCTCAGTATGTGTATTTCTAGCGAACTTAAATGGTTTTAAGACATCGACCTTAACTGTCTGGCAAACAACTGCGAATATTGGCAATTTGTAATAAAACCGTAATAAACAAATTTTAATGTTTTATAACTCTGATCAAAGATGATAACTTAAAGAAGTCTATACCATCCAAGTATGATGATGTAAGTGTAGAATTCGAGCCTTTGCACTAGCTGTGGCTTGAAAGGTGCTGTGGAAAAGGTATACTATGGTAAATTCGGGTGTGCTACTTAAAGTGCTTAAATCCTCAATTCATAAAAAACTCACCACGACTGTAAACCACCAGTCGTTCAGCTGTCAAACTAGCACACTCGTAAACACTGTCTGACGATATGTTAATTAGCTGATCTTGAGCTACGAGCACTTATTGGTCGACACATGTGATGTAAAATCGGGAAACCAGTCACAACATTTGTCATCTCCCATTGTGTTTAGTGTAAAAAGTCGTCAGATATTGCCCCTTTTGACGTTATCCCGTGGTTTATGGTGTCATAAAGAATGGCGAGGTGTTGCGTTTGCAGTGGTTGTGACAACGTGATATATGACCACGCTGTGGCTCATCGCGAGACATCAGAGAAGTACAGATATGGCACAAAAAAGTCTCGTGTATGCGAGACCTTCAAGTCAAATTATTTTGACATTGTCAGCCAGTTTCTACGCTTGCGAAATCCTCAAAAAGTGAGCTACGGCAGCTTTATCGTCTGATTTAAAACTTTTATGGGTTTTTTGCTGACGTGCACATGATCATGGTAAGGAATTATTAAGCTCTTGATAATAGATACCATACCTTTCAGGAAACGGGCAAGAGCCTATGAAGTGCGAAAAGTGCTGCCAAAGGGACTGCACACTGTTGTTGCTGCCATGTCACCACCTGTGCTGCACGAGTTGTGTGAACATGCCAGAGTCCCAGGCAGAGAAGTGTCCGTGCTGCAACACAGTAATCATACGGAAAATGAAAGTCGATAATTAAGTCCGGGCCGTCTGTAAATCTTGTATAAGTCGTGCAAGACTGCAATTAAGTTCAACAAGTTTTCGCCAACACATACTTTTGCATTGTTTGCGTGTTGGTCTGTGCGTAGGTATCCTTGTTACAACGTGGTTTCTCCGCCTCTTCTATAATATAACAATTGACAAAAATTTCCTTCTTTCACGGGTAGGCTGAAGCTTCATTATAGTGTGAGAATACTTCGACGTAGGTTAATTCACAAGCAAATATTGTCGATAATTAAGGACTACATGTCTTTTTGAACCCACTTGTTCCACGGGTGCTCAGCTTTGATTTTCCAAATTTACGAGAAGTATATGCTTTCCAAATGATTATTTGAGTGGTACATGTAATAGCTTTGAATAAGTTCACTTTTATAATTTTGAAAATCACTCGATAAGCGATTGTGAATGACAAATTTCAGGTTACCCTGCTGGGAAATATCATGATCTCGGTGAATTTGCTTCAAACTTGACCAATAAAATCGTGTGAAATATGAGACTTTAATAAAAAAGGGCCGTCAATCTTCCTCCCCACGACCTGTTCGAAAATTATCGTAAACGACGCCGTTTTTCTCATTACTGCAGTTCTTTTCTTGCCATCAACCATATTTTATCCTCCTTACTCATCTGATTTCTCATTGAGCACATTTTGTTTCTCATGAACGGCGTTCTTTTCTTCGAACGATTTCGAGGACTTCTGTGATTAATGTCGGATTGACTTTCTCCATTGTTGATCTACGTTTTATTCGTAACGAAGTATAATAGATAAACCAGGGCTCCTGGCCCTAAGGTGGCACTCAACAGTTCTTTCTGGTTTTGGGCGTGAGAAAACAGGTCAAGCCGATTTCAATCCATCATTGTTTTTATCAACATATGCTGCTGCTTGCTATCTTGAAGATGTACGAAACCTGAAAATGTGAATAGTATACTGTGCAAAAGACTTCAAAAACCTTCATGAGGTTGGCCAAGGACAGAACAATTACAGGGTGTTAGTTGAAATTATATTGAGCACTACATTGATGTGTTATAAGTGACCAACTTCAACGGAAGATAATGCAAGAATCAAGTGGATTTATGATGGCGCAAATAATATTCGTAACTCATTCTTGCCACACTATTACCACAGAGAAACAATAAATACCAACTTGCCTGATTTCAAAACATGAATTTTGTGAGGGTCGCAAAAATAAATCCAAACGATTGACACTCGCCATTGTGTGAAACAGGGTATGCCAGAGTAATAGTTGTATTAGCTGGCGTGCGACATTTTTAAACAGATCGTGTCGCACAGTGAATCACCTTAATCTGTACCTTAACTCTGAGTAGCCGCACATACAAAACCAGGCAACCAATTTCAACACTTTAAAAATAGCGAGATAATATTGTCCGCTTTCACCGTGTTGACACTGAGGTTTGTTCTTCAACTTTTGTTTTCTGATATTTTTTTCTCAAAAATTTACATATTAGGACAGAGGTTGATTAAAATTTCGTGCCCCTAAAATGGTGCAATTTAAGAACCAAAGTGAAATCATTTGTTTCAGTGTCGTAAAGCATTTAGAACACAAACGAAACATTTATTATCCTTTGCAGTTTACAAACAGTTTAGCTACCAAGTTTTGTTATCATTTTAAAAAGCCATCAGATCTCATACACCTTGCTTCAACTGTTGCTCATGAACGAATTGGAGTAAATAAGAATCACAATTTTGACACACGTAGTAAGCCTCCCTAGATCTATATGGTTCGCGTGGCTAATTCCTGCAAGACATATACTGGATTAGCTTTAAAATGAATCGCCACAGACAAGACTAATCGCCGTCCTCTGAACAGTCGGTAGCCTACCCTAAGTTAGGCCCAACAGTTTTTTCCTTCAAAGCCCCTAGTTATTTCTTTTTTTTTAGTTTATCCAGATACTGTCTTCTGAATGTTTTTACAGTAGAGCAAATCAATCACTTCCGTTATTGTGTATGTGGTTTCGTGCCTTATGAATATCCGGTTTTGGATGTGTTTCATTTAGGCTGAGTAAAGGAGAGCTTCGTGGTAGGTACTGGTGGCATGTTGCGTGTTTTCACCGTAATGGATGTGTAGGCCTACCTCTACCGTAAGTGACTGAACCCTGACAAGCAAAAACCCTATTTTTCGCTCGGTAACATCGCCACTGAGTTGCTGTCATTTCGATGTCAAATATTGTATACATGTACTGGTCTGCCATGTGGACTGAAAACGCGACAGGCAAGCGATTGGAACGGAATACTTGCTTGTATTTGTGCATTGAGACCGTCTTTACTCATTCGTCGTGGAGGATTGTGACACATATAGGAGTGATGACTACTACCGAGAGATCCGAACTGAACTCTTTTGTCTAGATCCGTAATGCTATTTGTTGCTTTCCTTGTGCAAGTGATCTGTCTCCACCCATTATAATCGAGCTGGATGACGTCACTGTTGTAGAAACGTGGTCCCCTCGGTTGGAATAATTCTTGTGTGTTGCTATGAGTCTGAATCTTCACATGTGCGGGGAACACTGTCAACACTTTGTCTACTGACATGGCATGAAACCGGCTCTTGGATATGTTGCCACGTACTCTCGAGTGTACAACGAGCTCTGTCGGCACTTTCTATATAATTCACAGGTGTATCTCAGTAAAATTGGTTCTACAGTATCTGGTTTTGAATGTCCAAAATTGATCTGGGTAGCACTGTGTTATACACACAGGACTCACTGCATGAGCATAATCCCGTTTTTACATCATTTTTGGCCATAGTAAGATTGAGAAACGGAAATCGCCACACAAATAAAAAAAGTTCATGTTCATTCAACGTTTCATACTCGTCATCTTTTTGGGTTGGCACACAGTACCGGTAGTGTTGGAGGGGTGGTTCATCCGTAAAACACAACAGCGCGCCCATACATAGGTCAGCTTCCTGCAATTGCTCAGAAGAGTATCCATAAATTTGTTAAGCTTTATTGTATTTATTTTAAAATTCGTTTGACTTTCACTAGCCTTGAGTTCAAAATTCTGTTTTCGCCCAAAGACCGTTTACCTTTGTTCACACGCTCACATGTCGTACATGAATTATGTTGTGCAGGCTGTGGTGCCTGTTATGATGGAGAAACGTGTGGACAATTGAATACACGTATACCTGAGCACGTGTCAGAGGTTCTGCATGATAATCGGATGCATGTCAGAGTACTCAGTGTCCAATTTTAGTATCATGGACAGTACGAGGACAGATTATAGGAGGCCTTGTATATTCAGTTGATAAAACCATTCCTGAATGTGCAAGTGCACCACCTTGGCCTCACAATGTTTTGAGGTATGTTCTAGAGCAGAGCCTTCTTTACCCTTGTGTTATTGACCTACTATGTCTCACACCTGCATGACCTTTTACTAATTACCTTGACCTTTACGTCATGCTGGTTGAGAATGAGGAGTGCACCTCAAAACATGTCATGAAAATGAAGTTGTGTACACTATGGCTATTCATTAAATGCATCTGAGTTGTCAAATATATGCAAAAATACTCAGTCAAAGTACGTGTAGACCAATAAGCTGTCAAAAGACCAGACTTTTGACTTCATGTCTGCACTAAACTAGACCAATATTATCAAATCAACTTGGTTTTACATTCACACATTAGAAATGGCCAAAATCAACCCATTGGAAATTCGTAAAAATTCTCAACTTTCGAAAAGCCAATACTTAAATAGTAAAATATCTATTCTAAATATCAAAATTGTTTCTGGGTCTTAGGTCAGACACATTCATAGAAAAAATCACAGAAGTTCCTAACTTTTAAAATGGAATTCGCAGTTATTTTTGTAATGTTCTAGTCTATCTTTATGATAGCAAGTAACAGCATATGTTAATAAAAACAACAATGGATTTAAATCGGTTTGACATGTTAAGCCGATTTAAATCCATTGTTGTTTTTATCAACATATTTTATCTTTGTGCGAACTCAAGATAAGTGGCTATTATTCTGTGTTCCAGTACATAATGGCGTATGTGAGTAACTGCCTTGTCTACATAATGACCCCATCATTAAGGCTAAAGTTCGAGTTTAAACTCGAAGTTTCGCGTTTTACTCGAGTTTGTTCTTCGACTATAGGGGTCACCAAGTGCAAACTTGAACCAGAAAACGCATATGCATAAACCACAATATACTCGTCCACAGACTAACAGTCGTTTATCTGGAGTTTGCACAAAAGAAGAACAGAAATGCCGAAAATAATGAAGTTAACGGTTGGAGCCTGCTCCATGGAAAAAGGTTTTTGTGGGTCATAAATACCGCCAGACCAGTAATATCTGTTTACGCTAGAGCCTGTCCATGGCGTTTTCTCATGATCTGACAACTGAAAGATTCCATTGATAGGGATTTAAACCTTTTACATACGTATCTTAAAGATGCATTTGCATACTGCTAACTATGCTCATGAATAATAGGAACTAAACGACAATGCTACTTGAACATCATCTTCGCTAAACAAAGTGCAGTTCTATTCAATGACAACTTGTAAATGTGAAAAAAAAAATTTGCAAATAGGTGTCCTTAGGTTATAGACAACAGGTTCGCAACTCCTGCATTTTCTTGCAAAATATCCCAGAAGAGGCGCCACCATCTAAACATAGCAAACTCAGCTTCCGATTAAGTGTATTGTGACGGGAAATTCTTCCATATATTTTACTGTCTAGCACAACGAAAAAAGAAATAATATCGTCATTGAAACGCTGTTCAAGGTCTTCCCACAGTAGAGTCCAGAAATTTTGACAGGCACCGGCGTGCATTTGCGCGCTCGAATGCACGCTGGTGCCCCTCAAAATTAAAAAGTGAAACCTCCCGTGGATTATGTAAACTGCTATTAAAGTGCAAGATTGGTTTTTAGTAAGTGTGGTGGTTATTTTTGGAGTATTGATATGAGCTGTATTTAGAAGTTAATGTTTTACGAGCGTTCAATTAATTTAAACGCGGATGAGAATTGGGCAAAATCGCCGATCCAAATCCCGACGAAATGACCATGATTGGCAGACGACGTACTTGCCGGAAGTAAAAGCGTGCCATATCTGCCCTGTGTCGCTAGTGAATAATGACGTCACGGCTTATGCGTATGATCACAGATTTCCGAGAGTCATCCATTTAAAATTTACAGAGTTGGCCGTCCACGTACTATAGTCGATCTATGGCAGGGGCGGATCCAGGATTTTGAGTTGGGGGGGCTATGACAGAGTATTAGCCAGGATTTTGCCCGTTAGACATTGGCATCCCCCATCTTACAAATGTAAACTGGGAGAATTTTAGAGGGGGCATGGCCCCCTTGGCCCCCCGATCCGCCACTGTATGGTGGCTCACATAGCCCGCAACTCGCAGTGTTATTCACCAACACCACGTCATGATACCTTACTGGACATGGTTGAGTGATTTACGGTGGATCATTTTCGACACAAAACATTGGTTACATTGTTTACAAAAGAGCTCAGTTGCAATCACTGCCAAGCGTAATTCCTGAAGCTAACTAAAGACTGATCATTCTCAGTAGGGACATCTGGGGGCACGGATCCGGGTTGCGGCAACCAACGACGGTTTTAAATTTAAGAAGACTGAATGAGACTCGTGAAGACTGGCATGGACAAAGTAGCCTACTTTTAGTTTCGACCCGGCCGTGCGACGAGTAGTTACAGTGGGTGAGGTTGAGGCGCACTGAAGTGGCCCTAAACATTTCAGTTGCGCTGTGAAATCATGCGATCTTGACATGGATTAGATGAATTTATCGTGGTTGGTAATTCAACGATATTTCTTCTTCATGTTCTTTTAGAAATGCAAGTACGTACTCATTTTACCGTATTCGTAAGACATGCGGGCAATTTCGCATGCGCAGGAACTCCAAAGGTAGTGATTTATTATCGGGCGTTGTTTTCGGTATAGCTGCATTTAATAACCGAAAATGTCGTTTATTTTTGCGTGTAAAGTATAACAATTACACCTGAGTCCGAAATTTTAGACATTTTCGGAGTAGTAAATCTTCGGAGTAGTGAACCTTCAAAGTAGTGAACCTTCGGAACATGCGGTGTTCCCATTTCCAGCGACATGAGCAACTTAAGTAACACGCAAGAATACAACCAAGTCTTATTCCGTCAGACTATGTAATGAGGTGTAATCACTCATTTAAACACCCTGAGTGGAAAGTTTGGCAGGAGGTAACGCGAGAACTTTCTATTTGTGGACCATGCTACATCTGAATTTGGGCTGCGTTCTTTGCGAGCAACCGTCACGGCATCCTCATTTCTGGATCACAAATTCCGTCATATTTCAGGAACATAGAGCTGAGAACCATCGTTGTCGTGCATACAGATTTCCCTTCCCCATGATTAAGCTGCGTCAAGGGCCTTGCCAAAATCTCCAATGTGTTAACATTTGCAAAATATCAAAGGTCCACCTTTGAAGATTAGGGGATTATCCCGACATTAGCCCAACCCGTTATACTGGCACTGCTGTTGTAGGCACCCCAATTTTTTCCTTCACAAGCTGTTACATTTAAGATTGCGTGGTGTTACTGTATAAATCAGATTACAGCAGTGTCGCAAGTTATCCATTGCATTTTTATGCTGTTTATTCTAATGACTGTCTTTGTGTTCGACGTATGTCCCGCAAGCTCCGTTTCCAGAGATAAAAAGGAGACGCCAAGGGTCAAAGCTGGAGGGGGAGGTACATTTATCCAAGTGCAAGAACAAAATACTCGGAGTGAATGAAATGTAAGTAAGATAAGGAATGAGGTAGATACGTACACCGGAGAGTAACGATATAAACGACATAAACTATGACAAAAGTTATTCATGTCGAAAAATTAACCGTAGGATAACATACGTGCGGTATGCAATACAAATGGCTAACAGAGACTGAGCTACTTAGGGTGACGATATAAACAAAATAAACTGGAGAAGGGTTACACTGGTCAAAAGAAACTGGACCTCCATACGCACGATATGAAATAAAAATTGGCTAAAAAAGACTGAGGTAGTTAGTACAAAATAATAAAGATAAGGATATGTTGCAAGTCTAATATGAGAACAATCGAGGTACAACGAGGTGAAGTAAAGAACACAGAAGGAACTAGATAAGTGAAAATAATATACATGGAATGAGGTAGGTAATTAGAACTGAGAACGACTAGATACAGAATTTGAAATAGGCCTAGTGTCGGGCAAAATGGGTTAACTGGAACTGAAGTCGATAATACAAAATAAAAATATCATGAAAATACACTATATAACAAGGGATAAACCTAGAGTAAGAAAAAGTGCCGCAGGCAATACTGACATTAAAGGAGAATGCCATCCGATTTAATTAGTCTTTTTTACCGTCTTAATCGGTCTATATCCACATCGCCTAGTCGCATACGGTCGACCTTACCTTGCCAAGAGGTGTCGCGTTAACCTGTGAGGAAGGTGAGAAACGACGCTAGCGACGTCAGTGGTTCATATGCAGAGTGAATGCCGCTATGTTACGGTGCATCGTTCCCGCTTGTTCGAACTAAGCAGCTGCGAGGAAAGCGGGTATATCGTTTTTTTTTTACTTCCTCGAGAGTCCGAAATGCTTAGGAAGTGGCTCATGGTAGTGAAGAATGAAATGTACGCTGTAAATAGCAAGTATGAGGCCGTTAAACATCTCCGTGTCTGTGGCCTGCAGACGTCGACAGTGCCTGACGAACTTCATGCCGGCTTACCAAATAACTCCATACGTTCCGTTGTCTCAGCTTGTTCACGGCGCCTCTTTAGTATTTCTTCATCACTGTATTCCTGTGCGAATTGATAGCCTGTAAAACTTAACGATCCACCTGCGAAGTCGGGACTGATGATCGAGCTCTAGCTCGTCCTAAGTCGGGATTGCGAGTTGCCATGTTGGCGTTTTACTTAGCGTTCTGTTTCAAAATGAATTATTCTCACCCTAACCAATATTATATAAAACTGAAACAAAGTCTAGATATCTCATTAGATGCAATTTGTAATGCCTTTGGAGTGTTCGTGAGTGCTAATGATTTTAGAAGCCAGCAATGAATAAATCACTGCGTTACCGGCTTAAGGTGCAATAAAATTAATTGATGGGACACCGAGGCCGTGTGAGCTCATGCTAATTTAATGTTTGCTGGCAGAAACTGTTGTGAAACAACTCGATTTCCATCCCACGACCAGGTGTTAGGGGAATCTTTATTTACATTTACATTACTCAAATAATGATTGACAATGTACAACTTCTGGCCTGACGGCCTGCTGTCGGTGAAAGAGGAACCTGAATTCGTGGCCCCTGACGAGTAAATAGATTTGCAGTTTCGTGGCTAACTCACCAACATAATCACGTGCACATTACTTTGGCTCAATAGTATAGTATTTTCGTGACTGGAAGTTTAGTTTCCACTGAGCTTTGGCTGGTTTATGTTCGTGATGTCTGATCAGTTTCCGAGCCACTGGCCGGGATAACGAGTCAATCCGGCCGGCCGCGACGGGCGTGATCGGGCTCCGAGCCACTGGCCAGGATAACAAGCGTTTTGTGTTTAGAACTAAAAAAATCACAAGTCTAAACAACACAGACCTAGGTTCTCCTGTCTGTATCTCACGGAAAATACTTCGAAATTATCTCCAAACACACCCTAAACTCCTGCTACGGACCTTATTGGCCTCCGAACTTTGTAGGCTACGGTGGGTTCAAATACCAATAAATCCGTAAGAGCGAAATAAAACAACACGTTTTTATAAGAACTCGGTGTATTTTAAGGGTTTTACATCGAAGTTTTATGATTTATTGGAGTTAAACGATGACTTCAAGCGATAAGCTGACACCAGTAACCCGTGTTGTGAATTGCTGAACAGACTGCGTCTGAAACCGATGACGTCATTGGATAATGTCAACACGTCCGTCTGCCGTCAGGTGTCAAGTAACGCGACCGTACCTGTCGTTATGGAGTAGAACTACTCGATCTAAATTGATACAAATTAGGTTGTTTTTTGGGTGGCATGCTCCTTTAACGTGTGGGTGAGTGTGTGAGAGATGATGAATGGCGGAGAGGGAAATGGTTAAAGAGGGAATGACAAGAAAGGTGCAGGCAATACTGACACCTGTTGGGGAAGGTTGGGAGGTGCAGGCAATACAGATACCTGGTGAGCGGAGTGAGGCAGGCAATACGGACTCCGGGTTGGGAATTATGGGGAGTGGATGGAAAGTTAATTAGTGGAGTCGTGATGGTAAGACGGACATGCGAATGTGCCCTTTGACTGCATCAGACTTCCAGCGTCTCATGCGTTGGATGGCCGGCTCGGGAACGCCGTTAGCTGCGGCCGAGGTCGCTTCACCGATGCGAAAGCAATGTGATTTGAAGAGGTAAGGGTTGAGTGATGCTGAGACTAAGACAGAGCGGAGAGTCTGAGTGAAAAAGGACCGTGTGACTGGAGTGGAGTCTGAGAGACGGAAAAGTGGGCCTGATTGATGGTGGGACAGGTTGAGGTATGAAGACAGGTGGGAAACGAGACAAATACTGAGAAGACGGGATGTGGAGAGTAACTAAACTGGGAGTGGTGAAATTATCCTTTGTTCAGATATAGAAATTTGGCAATGTGAATTACTTAGCAATCCATTGCTGTCAACACCGACAATAAATTTTATTTGATGTGGATGGCATGGACCCAGTACTCCTTTTTGAGTTATTTCACCAAAATCGCCCACAGCCACCCTCTCAACAACAAAATGGCGCCAGCATGCTGTATTCAAGGTTTGCAGGTCGGAATATTTTTCTTTAAAAACTGGTTGCTACCACCCTACCCCTTAGTCTGTCAGTCTGTTTTAACGGCAATGTGTTATGTACTTTACAGTTTGAGACACAGGCACGACATGGAAGACAAGTGAAATTTTATTTTATTTCTCAGCAAAAATAAAGCTTTTCGGAATTTTTACTTTGCTTTTAACAAGCGTTGTACAGTACAGCTCTCACCGTCTGCAAATAATACTTGATAAAATTTCAAGCATTTGCTGTGACGTAGGAAACCTTTGAACACTGAAAAATCACAATTTGTTGTCACAAAGGGAAGAATTTTTGTTGCAGGTAACTGCCCTGTTTGTTTGACTTTTTTGCTTGTCTGACAGTTTACTTTTGTTGGAAGATTGTACTACACTCCTTGCACCAACCAAGTCGATGTATATTACAGGTGATATTTAATACTGTCGTTAACAACGTGCTCTCATCAAAAACGCCCTAACTGTTTAAAATTAGTTCCAAGGGTATCGTAGTATTCAAATATATTATAAAATTCATTAGGTATTCTTTTTGGAAAATTGCTTGCTTCAGTGTCTTGCCTCATACTTAGCCAATACTCAGCTCCCTAAAGTATTTAAAGGTTGCTTAGTTTCCGGCTAGCCCACACTTTGATTTCGATCTTAGATTCGGAGTGCGATCAAACATGATAATATGCCGTTAAAAGAGAAAGCAACCTTTTTTCATATCATTTTTAGTAGAAAAACGGTTAAATGATTGTCCCAGACATATTTTACACTTAATTACAACTTCTCGTAATTTAATTAATTAGTCATGTCTACGGGAGTACGTTGAAGGGTTTAGAATTTCCCGCCATTTTGTTTTCATATAGTGTGACTGCTCGAGCTGTACAGTCGGCCATTGTTTTACCTCGGTTGTGATAAGTTCGGTCGTTCTTTGAGTTTGTTTACAAGTCAGTCAACATGTCACACGGTTGTTGCTTACCGGGTGTACTCATTATCGTCTCACGCGCACATCAGGTATGCCATTACGTCGCTTTCCGACGAACGACACACTCCCTCGTTGTTGGCTCGTTGGCGTGTGAAGAACGCAGTATTACCCATCCACGCAATGTGCAAAGCAGTGTGTGGCAAGCATTTTCTGCCGTCGGGTTACTCAGAGATATCTACGCGGAAGTGATGAAGGTTTCTGCAAAAAAAAACGTCCCAAGAAGGGTGCCATGTCGTTGCTGTTGATTCCCGGCAGTGCTCCGTCGCCACCCACGAGAAGTGCATTTTTGAAGCAAGAAACCTCACGACTGAGCTGTCGGTGGCCTCCACAGCTAGTGACTACTTAGAGGTCCTTCAGCTATTGTCAAAGACCCGTGCCTTCGCCCGTACCCCGGACAGAACGTGCAATTCCGGGAACTAGCAGTGCCATTTACCTTGTGCTGGTGTTGTCTCAAGCCCAGAGCCTGTAAGCAGACGTGCAGTGATGTTGAATAGTGGCCGTGAATACAGGCCCAGTGAGTTACCCATTGAGGAGGACAGTTCGTCGTCCAGTAAACAGGCCGTTGGCCCGAACTTTAATAAGTTTATTGTGGACTTGACTGGTATTGGAGCTATGTAAAAGGTGCCAGGTGTGTGGCGATGGAGTCACACGACGAGAGGTCACCATCCAGTGGGAATTCGTATTCTGCGTCACTATATACTAATCTATTCGCCCTGTGCAGTAGAGTGCAGAACAGTAATTGTTCAAAATTTGTTTTTGATGAGCTTTATTATTCCATGCCTCCTTAAAAGGGTGCCATATCCGGTTTAATTTGACCTATTAACACTAAAAATGACTTTCCCATCCAGTTCTCTGGCACAAAATAATGCCCGGCAACTTTTAAGTTTGGAGGAAATTTTAAAAACTCCTTTAAAAGTCTACTAAACGGGCCGGCGTGCCCTACGCTTTTAACGAATTACACGGCAATTGTGGGGGAAAAGACCACACACCAAGGACCATAATGTCATCCAATCAGTGACGTCGGGAGTATGAGTTTCTAATTGATTCCTGTCTTTAATTTGGAAGATTGACGTAAATGGTGCATTAGCAGGTGACAAAACGAGGATTGGTTGAAATCATCAAAACACGGTTTAGTATTCTTTTAGGGAATAGTGCACTGTAATGTCTGGAAACACAGAAATCATTTCACATCTGAGAAAGGAACAAGTTGAGAACAATTTTAAGATATGTTATACGACAAAATTTCACTTCATGGGTGGAACGCGGGTTAATGTGCCTTGGACGGTTGGTTAGCCAGACAATTATTCCATCGCCTACTCCTCTTATAAACGCGAGGAGAAATGTTGACCTGAGTTCTTTGCTAATAAAGCGTTTTCCAATTTCAAACAGCATTTTAGAGATCAGTACATAAGCTTGGTATCTGAAAGTTTCATGTGAGTCCAATTAGTCGCTTCTGAGACATCATGTTCCTAAATTAGTCCTATTTGGACATTTTGAGGGTCAGGATTAAAATGTTGGGATTGGGCAGCGTTCCAAGCTAATTGTGGAAGTACGAAATCTCATAAAAAATTTCGTGAACGCGCTCACTACGTTAAATCAGTTGCGTTCTTCAAAAACAACTTACCTTATAAGCACATGCCCAGGTGTTACTGCAGCAGAGTGTTTTCAATGTTGGCAACGTCCCTCACTTTTCAAAGCCAGAAGATGCGTTTCCCAGTAAAGTTTCATTTCTGCCTAATTGTATAGTGAGATTTTTTAAAATTAAATTTCACGTTATGTTTCAATTGCATAAATACATCCTTTACTGCCATTGCGCTTGGAAACTGGTCGCCTGTAAACACTTCTGTAAGGGAAAACCCCGGGTTTGTGTTGTGACACTGATTCTGTGGAAGATGATCTCTATATTTTGTGTGTGATTGTTTTCTTTATAACTCACGGAGGTTTGTTCTATTTCACCGGGAGTCGTTTTTCAACTCTGAAAAATTGGCCCGATTCATTTCATTCCATGGAGGTCAAAATTTAATGTTAAAACACCTGCCCGCCAGCGTCATGGACTGAGCCCAAAATCAGTTGCGCTGCTGTGCGCGAACTTGGAATCCTGCTTAATCTCAAGATCACGTAGGCGTGAACGGGGAATTGAATGTTCATTTAGGCAAACACGTGAAATTTTTGTCTAGTGTAAAGAAATTTTGTAAGTATTTGCCCCTAATGATCACCCATTTTCACCCTTAGTGGGTAACTTGTGTCAAAGAATCGGAGGAGTGTGTGAATGGTTAAATCAATTATTGTTTGGTGATTGCCAATAGTTGAAAAAGGATTGGTTAACATATACTTTATTTTATCAACAAATGCCATTTCATTTAGTGAAGTGCAATTTTTTATCAAACGTGAACATGATTATTTGAGCGAGCTTGTCAAGTTTCCTCGTGTATTCCAAGTTCAACCGTACGTGATCTCGAGGTTAAGCAAGATTCCACAGCAGCACCGTCGTTCTCGGCAAGCAACTTCCTCGGAAACCAGTGTAGAGTGACACTGCACGCAGACTGTCCCGGGGCTCCGCCTGCGGCTACCAGCGACGGTATAGTTCGCGGCGGTTAGCCTAAAAAACGCACAACACCTTTTTTAAAAGCTTCAACAGGCAACAAACATTTGATACGAATCACTAAGTTACGAAAATGTGCGGTTTCAGAACGAACAGCCCACGATAGCAGGCCCGTAGGAACGCAAAAATTATTGGGGTGGGCACAAACCATTTCGACTTCGCCACCCCCGCCCCCCGTGCTCCGGATGCCACCATATTTGTACCGAATCTCCCACGTCCGCCCTAGGGGGAGAATCCTGGGGATGCAGCCATCAAGAGTTGAGTAACCGTGAACCAAGATGGACAGTAAGAATAGGCGTAGGACCAGTAAACCAACCGGTAGCTAAGAGCTGCCTCAAGTAGCTATAGCTGTGAAAATTCCCGATGAACTAAAGCCAGTTGCTGGTCAGCTATGATTCACTTGAGACTGAGGCAGCTCGTGCCGGCCGTCTGCACTGGCTCTAAGGTCAAAATTCGTTTTATTGTGATCCAGTATCGGAACTAAACTTTATTTCATTATGAGCATTCTTTGAAGGAGTTTTTTTGAAAATGTGAGCTACCGACGTCCCTGGTATAGTGCCTTATAGGGGATGTTTCGAAAATCTATCGTTGAAACAAAACCGGCAGTCCAGTTTCTGGTGGTTGGGGAAAATGATACAGAGTGTTTCCCAAAAATGTATACATTTCAACGCCTGAAGCTCAGTTTCCATGGATCCCCGAGATTCTGCGCGGACCCACTGCATGGTTATATCTTATTTTTAACATGGGTGCGTCAGTCTCGACGTGCACGGGAATCAGGCAAGCAAACAATTCAGTTTTGAAGAACAAAAATCCATTGTTCAATACTACGAGAAAATAGAAACACCAAGGAAGTACAAAGACAACCTTTCTAAGCAATGAGTTTAATTTTATTTACTTAAGGACTTTTAAAACTTTTTTCGATCTACGGTTTGTGAGTCTGAATTTCATCAATGTCATTTAGAGTTATTTTATATAGGCAAAAATCTTCTAAAAGTACTTTACTTTCTGGGGATCGGATTACAGAGTTTTCCAACTTCAGACTGCAATTAAATTCACTGAAATATCACAATTTTTGAGAAGATTAGCTCCTAATTGTCAAAAATCATCAAATGAATCTATAGATTTTCTTAAATACATAAACAAGTAAAATAGAAACCAACGAATTTGTTTATCAAAACGAAATGTTATAAGCAATTTCCGCAGGCATGCTCGCAGTTTTTTGACGGGTAACCTGGGGAAAATGGGGATAGGGCATTCGTATTAAGGTGTATTTTTGCTCATTTCAGAGGTGCATATACCTGTAACGGTTCACGAGGTAAATTTTAACTCCAATGACAAAAAACGCTTAAATCGTTGTTTATGATTGCGATAGTTCTTTGAGTACTCCCTTTCGACATGTACGCGGTCATCAGAAATAGTAGCATAGATAGCAGTGTTTTCTACATCTGGAAATTCCTTACAAACAAATCATAGTAAGCATACACGCACCCATGGTGGATCGGGGAGCTCCGACGAGCACATCCCTCCATTTGACGAAGTGGGCAAAAAGGTCCGCCTCAGAGAAACAAAAAGTCTGAGAAAAACGAAACAAAAGTCCACTAAAAAGGCAAAAAGGAAGGAATTCGGCGGGAATGCTCAATTCATAGCTCTGATCTTGGTACCCCGTTTTTTCTTAGTCCCCATTTTTTTTAGTAAAAGGTCCATATTCTCAAAATTTGAGCCCCCTATATTTTAGGCTGGGTGCGCGCATGGTAACCATCTTCAAAAGAGATACTATTCTTGTGATACTATGGGAAAAAGTAACGTTATTTTATAACTAACCGTCGAAAATAGTCCTTTTGTGTAATTCACAAATAGTGGACTTCACGTTTTTCAAAATTCCACCCTTTCGATGGCGGTCAATTCTATTGTATTTTGTTCACACTTTTTGGTTGTTTGGGTCGAATGTCTTGATACTGCTGTGCTGCATGGGCACGAATATTTTGTATTTTTTTATGAATTTGGAATCTCAGTTCCCTCGTGAACACCTGGCAGTGTTGGATTTACATGTAAAGAGGGTCAAAGCGACATTTCCCCCGAACTGCTTCACCGAGAGAGGGTCCCGTCTGAAATTGGACACCTTAAGATGAAAGGCTAAACATCATTAAACTTGGAAAACGCCAGTGACAGTTCATTCCACCGGTGTGTTGTCACGAAACGATGCAGGATGTGACCTTCAACATGAAAGCCGGTTGCACGATTTCACAAAAAGCAGCAAAATGGAGGTAATCGATTCCAACATTAGACCCTCTCTTCGTGAGCGGCCCCTTTAAAATTTGTCAATAAAAACACAAAAAGGATGGCCACTTGAATATCGTCAATGCCCTCCTTCAAGGGCGGGGTCCCTAAATATGAAAATATCTATTTTTTTCGAAAATAAGGAAATGCACAGCAATTGATGTTATCTGTCAGGTTATCAAATGTTCTCAAGTGATATACAGTTTCGACAAAAAATAAGGCGAATGTTGTCGCCGTTATCACTTGTCAAAGAGGAAAAATATCATGGTTTTGCATTCGCAAAAACTGACTTATTGAATTTAAAAATCCAATAAATTAGTACGCTC
>NMRA01000273.1:63804-127505 GCA_002633005.1 Phoronis australis
TGAGGCAAAAATGTTAAGAACCCAGCGTATCGCATTTGTCTGCGGATTTTTCCTTTGGCCTTCTAGATCCTACTAGTGCCTGGGACAAACAGATACATTGCATAAACAAACCCTGGATCATGTTTTGTGTCCCGTCGGAAGAAAATTTAAATTCGAAAACATCTTCTGAAAACGCACAAAAAAGTGTATTAGTAAAATCTACTGATTTTTAAGTGGTTTTAAAAAACAATCGGTAAACTCACCGATTTTTGTCTCATCACTTTGATACGTGTTTCTCCCGAGAGGTTAGTACCTAACGTGAAGACGAGCACTCCAAATTGGAACGCTAAGTCCCGCGTGGTTGCGCTGCACGCGAAACAAGATGGCGGACGAACTTTGGAGCCTGACGAAAATAGGTAACCGGACTATACAACTTGTTGGTAGTCCCCATTGGTATTTCGCCAACCTATAGACGGCATATTTATATACAGTCTATTAATGACTCTTTCCATCCTTATTGATGAAGTACAAGTTGTGAACATGGCGAGAGTTTCTATAACGACAAGAGATAATTGTAGTGTCTTAATATTCAAACCACATAAAATTCATATAGAACACGTAAACTCACAAGAGGCTATGCTTGAGTTGATTGTGAATAATTATGCAAATCCTTGATGGCACTGGGCCTATTGTTTTTTTGGTGAAATCGGACACACAATTGCAACATGGGAGCTTAGTATTTTCGATGGACTTTCAAATTCGTAAAAACAGCGGCGCTGCAACCAAGTCACATACAGGTCGTCTTGTCAGGCATTACCTATGGACGGAGATTAGTCCTGTGGGTTGTGGCTGGTCGAACAACTTTTAAAGTTATGTAGGATCCTGAAATAATGTCCAAATTTAGCTGACTTCGGAACATCATATCTCAGAAATGGCTGATTGGATTTCTGTAAAACCCTCAGGTGCTTTGCTTTATGCACTGGTCTCCAAAATGCTTGTAGGCATGGTATTGTTTTTTAGAATGATACGCTTTTACAAGAGTGGCTATCAAAAAGAGGACTTTTGTGATTTTTGGAAAAAACTCAAAAGTTTCAGAAAATGAAATGAAAATTGAGGAAACTGTTAGCATTTTTGAGATTTCATCTTGGTTAGTTATATTAATTGAAGCTTGATCATGTCATTTATGCCATTGTACCTTTCTTTTTTTCTAACAAGACATAGTCACATGACCCAATCAATGGCAAATTCTGTTGACTTAATACGATTCAGAAAATACACTTTTTCTGAGCTGAATTCTATAGTTTTGTGGATTTTTGACTGAATGATTGTACAAACTTGTTGGTAAAGTTCTATATAGACTACTGTTCTTGTTGCAAGTCCAAACATTTGTTGAATGCCTTTGACGTCAAGTTTTTAACTTCATTTCTTTCAATTGAATACAATTCTACCGTTTTGCACAATAATTGTAACCATACTTGTGCAAGAAATCCGAGTACGTTGAATTTATCAGCACTGGCAAACATGTGATGATAGGCGAACTATCTCAGTGCATGAGTGTATTGTCATCTGCATAGTTCGCACTTGCCCTTGAGAGTGTAAAAGATGTTGATAAAAACATTGAACAGCAGTGGACACAGAATAGAATCTTGGGACACCTTTAGAAGCAGGGTGATGATTGCTTTGTATGTTTTTAATTTTTTATTTTGATGGCTCAAATAAATACGAAATTAGGAACGAATATGTATTCCGTGCGCAACCATAGGCACCAAATTTAGACACTAGTAAGGAATGGGGACGATAAAGTGAAATGCTTTGGATAAGTCAATAAATAAGCATCCCTCATAGAGACTTCTCAACTAAAGCCTTTCCTTAGTGAAGATACAAAAGTGTTTGTGTTTACAATTTGGTCAAGGCGATACTAGATGTTGAGTGATGTTTCGTGTGTTCTGATAATCTAGCCTTTTTTTATGCACCCACATATTTATATGTGGACGCATTATGCCGTCATCTCCGTCCGTCCGTCCGGGCGGCGTCCGTCCGTCCGGGCGGCGTCCGTCCGTCCGGGCGGCGTCCGCTGCTCTATCTCCAAAACCCTTTGACATACGTTCATGAAATTTGGCACATATGTTCCATTTATGAATGGGACGGCATGTGCGAACTTTCGGACGGATCCGACTACCGGTGTGCCCCTAGTGGCAATTTTAGTTTTTTACGCTTACCTTTGTATCTTCAAAAGTCCTGAACGGATTTTCATGAAATTTGGT
Source organism: Phoronis australis (assembly GCA_002633005.1). Lineage (NCBI taxonomy): Eukaryota > Metazoa > Phoronida > Phoronidae > Phoronis > Phoronis australis. The sequence continues at coordinate 66,048 of NMRA01000273.1, forward strand.
ATGTAGGCACCTATTAGTGAGATGACGCTATCCTACTGTTTTCAGATGGATTCGACGTAGTTTGCGCCACCTAGTGGCCATTTTTACTGTTTTCGAGTCTGTATTTTTGCGTCCACCCCTCTATCAACCAAACCGCTCAAAGGATGATTGTGAAAATTGGCGTGTATGTGCTTACTATAAGGAAGACAGCTGACAATGATTTTCAGACGATTTGGACTACTGTGGCGCCTCCTAGTGGCAGTTTTGTTTTTTTGCGCCCATGGCTGTATCTCCCAAACCGTTTGCAGGATCTTTACTAAATTTAGCAAGTGTATTTATGTGATGTTGACAACGGACGATGACGACTTTAGGATGATTCTGACTACCGGTATGCCTCTAGTGGCAATTTTAGTATTTGCCTCTAGTGGCAATTTTAGTATTTTACATTGACCTCTGTATTTTCATAGGTCTTCAGGTGTATACTTTGTGTTACTTCGTGACTATGAAGGAAAAGTTCCGAGTAGAAATTTGTTTCTGGCATTCTAATGCTGTGCTAATCTCGTATGTTGGTAAATTTGTTTTTAATTCTATGTTTCTGTGGTGGTTTAAGCAACTGATGTATAGGATGTGCTCACATTTTGCCCCTAGCCTATTGAGGAGAGAATGACCATGCCTTTCCATTTTGCAAAGTACAACATACTACATATATGCCCTCTACTGGCCACTTTATGGTACCAATAAACAACCCTAGAAGGATACCGTATACGGTGCAATTGTGGGCGCATTTCAACGCTCTGCGTTGCTCTTGTTCTAATGCCATGTAGTAAAAATGTGTAAATTGTTTAATGAACACCACGTCTAAGTCACTTAAAATTTAAGTGTAAATGTCAATAATTCTAACATTTTGTTCTTAGAAACCTAGATTTAATGAAGAAAAGTACATTGTTGCGACAGCCGACAAAGACGTTAAAGATCCGTACCAGGCTCATGCGTTCAATGTGGAGAGGAGTAACAGAGTACCTGTCAACAGACAGATACCTGATGTGAGAGACCCACTGTAAGAGCTTTCTTCATGGTTAAAACTACCACATCCAGCTTGAAGCTGCTATATATACAGATGTAACTTTTGCTTGAGACCTCTCTCAGTTTTAAAACTGGTTTCAGCTGTCTTCTTCTTTACTTCTTTACGTACTAGTACATCTTGACTAGTTACTGACCTTGGTCTCAAGCAGCTGGTGCCCGTTTTTTCCAAGCCAAGATGTCCCTTTCAAGTGTGGAGTGTGGGACAATCTTAGACCAATTTCACAACATTCGTTATTTTAGTGGTTTGAATAAAAGGTCAAACCTTTTGACAGAAGGCAGGTGTTTAAGGACTTGAATGTGCAAAACTTTTGTTTTGATTGGGAAAGTCAGAAACTAAGATTTTGACATACAGCTGGGTGCCGAAAACGTCATTTTGAAAAAGCTGCAAATGGATGCGGCCCAAACGGGCAATTCAACACCGTATTTGTTCGGATTGTAATAGTTCTCAAAAATCCACCCTTATACTGCCACTATGAATATACTGTGTAGGCCTAGTGGCATAAGGGCAGAGATTTCAGAGTGGCATTTTGGCTACCTAAGTTTGTTTTAGTAGCATTACAGGAGTTGAATAGAATTTAAGATGATTGTAGACCGTATCCTGTTTGGTAGTCACAGGTAAGCATTTTGGGAACTGAAGTTTGATATTCACGAAATGCTCGTCGGCGCTTCTGAGGAACTAAAGTTCCACCAATGCAATTACACATTTGTCACATTCAGGATTGTCAAAAGTGCTCACACCAAAACGACTAGGTTGGGTGTAGCTCAATGCACTGCAGCTCTTTTCTCATTCGTCTCTTCTCAGAAACTTTCAAAAACTAGGTCATTATTACAATGAAAAACGTGTTTTGTTGCCTTTGCTAAGAGACAGGTCGCGACTGGACTGTGAAGGTGGATGCAGATAATGCTGGTCGATTTTGCCTTATCAATCAGGGCTAGTGGAACAGTGATTAATCCTGAAAATGACGTAGCGTAAAAGTGTTTTTTTGCATTCTTAATTTAATAGTGACTTCAAAATCATTGGCTTTACCCTTCAGGATGTTACCTGTTATGTTGTTAGCTTTCAGTCATGTTTAAAAGTCCCTTTTCCCTGTTGAGCTGGCTAAAATGAAAGTTGAATTTAGCTTTTTGCTCCAGTAGAATGGGTGTCAAAAATAGGATTTCATTTACGTTACCAAAAAGAACATCAAAATCATCAGCAACTGAAGAAAACAAGTGTATTGGGGTTAGCGAACCCTAAATCTACTAATTCAAACATGGCACACGTATTTGTTGCCTGTAACTTGGTAACGGAAATAGAGTCCTCTCACAGAGTAATATTTTGAGACCGCTTTTATGAGAGTAAAATTCTTATGGACTTTGGTTTTTAACCAGCTAAACACAGTGAAATGGTGCTTTAATCGCAAATGAGGAAAAGTGTCCCAGCAAGGGATCCAGAACTCATGATTTAGGATCATTGTAACGTAACTGTGTTTCTTCCTGGTCTTTGCAGGTGTATCAGTAACAAGTATGGAAACACTGTTCTCCCCAGTACCTCAGTTATCATTACATTCTACAATGAAGCCAGATCTGCACTTCTGCGCACAGTCAAGAGGTGGAGTGACAATCGGTTTCTTAGTGAACTTCTCATGTTTCTATTCACATGATAGCACATGCTGAATATAATTGAATAAAGTTCCTGTTCAATTATGACAGGTGATGGCCATTCATAACTCCTCATTTTAGGTACTGTGACCATAAATTTAGTTTCCACTCAGATTTGGCAGGGAATTTTACTTGCAGTAGGTCTTCATGATGGGAATTTTTGCGTCGTTTTCTCCAATTATTTTTTGCTATGCACTACTTTATGCCACATTATTTTGACTTTTTCCAATTCAGTTTATTAGATTTTAACTTTATAAAGCCTCTGGTAGTGCCTGAGATATTTGTGTTAGTATATAGTTTGGCACCAAGGCTAACAGAGCAGATAAAAGGGATGTCATTATTTTAAAAATTTCCACCAAAGCAAGCAATGTACTTAATCTTGAAACAGTTTCTACTAACACGCAAAACAGGTCAGCAATTTTCTCATTAAGAACACACCTTCCACCTAACACTGATTCAAGTTTGTCAAATCGAGTTTTGAATCACCGGTAGTTATTATTAGCGTTGGAAAACACTCCATAGGACAAATGGCATTCGTCCTGAGGGACATTAAATTGTCACACGGGACATTCCAATATCCAGTGTTGATGAAAAGTTTTGAATAAAACTGCTGTATGCAATTGGTACACTGTGCTCTTTAAGGTCACTGTAGGAAGCTTTTAGCGTCTTTTTTTAACCTGGTGTGATCACGATGTAATGTATCCTTGGAAGTTTAGAGATAAAACAGCCATGTTCTATTGTTGCTTTGTTTTTAGTGTCCTGAACAACAGTCCACCACACCTTATTGAGGAAATCATTCTTGTTGATGACTTCAGTGATAATGGTAGGTAGCACCTTTTACGATCCAAAACCTTGTAACAATGAAGGCTGGAGGTATGACACTAAATCATCACTCTGGCTAAATTAATCAAGTTGTGGTTATCTCCAACCTTATTTAGTCACCTCCATTCTAACTCGTATATCGAAAAACTAGGCTTTGTCAACTAGCAAAAGTATGTACTTTCTAAAAGAAAAAAGATCGGGGATTATTAAAATTTGTTTATATACCATTATTATTATCACATTAACTCCTTTTTTAAGTCAAAATTTAATTTTTTAAGATGCTGTTTGATAGGAATTTTCGAATAATCTTTTCATTTGGCTTCTATGACAAATCAACTTGCAAAACTTAAGATATTTTTTAAAAAATAGCAGTCGTATTCCTCTTTGTTACATTATGCAATAGCCACGCCTTTATAGCGTTTTTTAGATTGATGAATAAATATTATGCTTGTAAAGTTTCAGCGAAATCCAATGAGCGGTTTTCGAGAACTTGTTTTCCTAAGTTCAAATTGTAAGTCAATTTGCCTAAGCCGAGAAAAAGTCGATTAAATCGTGAGAGGTGAAAGTCTCAAGGTTTTCAGTTAATTATTCGGTAGAAACTTGTTTTTGGTCAATATAACCTGTACACCTCTTAGCCCCGTTCATTATTTCAACGTTCAAGCGCAATGTCAACTGTCTACCTTGTCATGTCTGTTATCACTAATGATACGTACCTCCAACAATGTCATAAACTATGTGTGATGGTGAAAGACTTGCCTGTGAGGAGCATTATACTCTCTGTAACCTGATTGCTTGCAAAAAATAACATGTCGTAAAGCTTGTACTAGTTTGCATTCTATATAAGGGTGATTTAAACTTTCACCTCAGTACTCACTGATAATTGGCTCAAAATGTCACCAATAACCAAGCCATCTCATGGTGATATCAGGGGTGCCTTCAGATAATAAAAGGTAGGTCATATGTACAGTGTGTATGGTATTTGATGGCAACTTGCTCTGGTGTTTAAACTTGGATATCTGTGTGTTAGTCCCTGGTAGTCAGTTCCATTGGGGCGTATTGTGGCCTGTAATGACCCTCCTTGGACTTGTAAAAAAGTAGTGCTGCCATCATAAAAATTTAGTCTGAAGCAGAAGTATTTTTCATGTTTCACTCTATGTGTGCATTGTGACTCTTGAGCAGATTGTATGACATTTTCAGAGTATGTAATGTATCCATATATCTGGGTAACTGAGAATCACTATTTCTGTCCGGCATAAATAAACGATGGTGGGATTCCCAATTCTGATTTCAAATCTTTATCGTTTTAATTTCTACCACTGACAGTTGCTGATGGAAGATTGTTGAGTACTTTGCCCAAGATCCGGATCATACGCAATACCAAACGAGAAGGCATAGTGCGGTCACGTGTGAAGGCGGCAACAGTTGCCAAAGGGACTGTGATAACGTTTCTGGACAGCCACTGTGAAGTGGCCCGTGGTTGGCTTCAACCTCAACTCAGCTGGGTGAAGGAGGTAAGTTCTTGGTGTGTCGAGTTGTTAAGAGGGGGTTGATTTCAGTTAAATTTTTGCATTTTTATTTGAAAAAGGCAGTCTAATGCACCGGACATGCACTGGGCACATGAGTTGGCCCATTGCACAAGGCACGTGATCGCAACTGAGAAGAACCTATAACTTGCCTGTAATTATTAAGTATTTACAAAAAAGCGTCACTGGTAGATACCTCACAAAAAACAACTTGGCCGAAATTTTGCAAGTCAAAACATTGCCTGCGGTAGTTGCTGTGCCCAATGAAGCAAAATTCAGTGGTACTGTTTACGAATACAATAACAGTCAGGTGACAAAAGAAGACAGTGAATGTTGTGATTTGGGAACCAATGTCAAAAGTTAACCAGTGAAGTTTAAACATTTTCAAAAAACACCTTCGGACATTATAATTTTTGCTTAATGTATGACCTGTACTTAGAAGCAAGGGTAGTTATTTCAATCTATAATAACAGAGAAACTGTACTTAGCTGTCGAAGTGGGAAGAGGTGGCAGGATCTGGGTAGCGTTCCTTAGACCAAGTTTATTGCGTGAAAAGCAAGGTCTTGCAGAATCCTGCTAGCGAAAGACAAGTGTTACATGAGTATGCTCAGGAATGTTGAATTATGGGACTGATTAAATTTAGCTAGTCATAGTATAGATCTGGTACTATGCAGGAATTATATTTGTGTTTTGTAGTCTTACAAAAACTTGTAGTTTGGATTTCCATGCTTAAGTTGACATTGGCATATTTTTAATTAATATGATTTTTTCAGAATCCGAAGTCTGTTGCCAGTCCAGTTATCGATGTCATCAACTCTGAAACATTTGAGTATCAAGCTGCAGCCAGTAACTTAAGGGGAGGTACGTAAAAGTTGCGGTTTCAACCTTTGGCTGCTTCTTAACTAAAGAGATAATAATAATAATAATAATAATAATAATAATAATAATAATAATAATAATAATGTAACTGCAGTGGAGCCTTCTGAATGTCACAACCTCAGTTTCAACACAAATTTTGGTAAGTAGGATATTCCATTAGTGGATTCCGACACGGCAGCGATCATAACCACCCTTATAAGATAACTGTGATAATAAATTAATTGGGTTGAAGATGAAGTAGCTACACTTCATAATTAATATAATTATGGTTGAGAATCAATTTTCCTGATTTTTTTAATGACCGTATCTTGGAATATGATAATAAACCACATTATTTGAAATATGTTTTATGGGAAGTTATTCAATTTTTGACATTTTATCCGGAATGACATAAAGTGGGCTCCTCTGAACTAAATTCTTTTCGCATCATGAAAGTTTTGTCTCTCTCCCCATAATTTTTGGTTGATAATCGGCATCCAGTGGTGAAATGTGGTGATAAAGTACCCGGGATTTCCGCAAACAAGTCCGCCCAATATAAACGCATGGGCCTTGCATTCGGAAAATTTTCTGAATGTAGAGTGGACCACTTTTGTAGCCACAATTACAAATTTGTATGGTTTAGAAGGTTTCTTAAAGTTAACAATACCAGTGATTGCCAAAGGAAATTGGGATGTTTAGTTCAGCCTGCCTTACCTACAATGTAGAATTAACTGGTAATACAAGTGGTACTATAAAGTCTCTTGACTACACCTATTGGTCATTCTGTGCTAGTGTCTCAGGCACATTTTTCATTTATGGCCCTCCTCTTAAAATACACCTGAGTTTATATTCTGGGTTCCTTAGGTAAAAAGTATACCATTTGTATTTATACTCTGTTTCTTACTACCATAAAGTCCCGACTTGTACATTGATAAGTCAATGTTTAATTTGTCAACATTTGCAGGTTTTGATTGGACAATGCATTTCAAGTGGGAGAAGTTGAGTTCACTGGAGTTGTCTAAGAGGACTGATGCTTCACAGCCTATCAAGTGAGTTGAGTGTCGGGGTGAACATCAAAATGGTATGTTTTGTCAGTTGACCTTTTTGTGGTGCCTCGAAAATTTGAACTGCACATTCTCTAATGAAAATTTGAGTAACCACCAGACAATGCTAGTTTGTTCAAATGGCACTTGAAAACGAAAGCTGAGGATAACTATGGTAATAGTGGAGTAGTTAAATACTATTTGTTCATTTTTTAAAATGATGTACCGCACCAAATTATAATGCTTCACCATGGTTACCATCAGACAATATTTTGAAAAATTACGGACATTCACAACAATGTCAGAAGCTCTCGAAAAAGTGAATTTTCGCAATTATTTTTATCCAAAGTCGCACAGAGATCTTATCGTTGAAGCATTGGCCGCACAACTTGCACAGCAGTCTCCGTGCCCGAAGTTGCATCGTCTGTGAATCCTACTTGTAGGCCATCATCAGATGGCTGCCAAGTGTATTGTGGGATATATTTGTTCAAATGTTGTATCTGACTTGTGGTTTGTTGCCTGGGCAGACATTATGTGAAACGCTGTATAACATCAGTTGAATTCTACCCGAGAGTAGATTAGGTGTTACCTGGGCAGACATTATGTGAAACGCTGTATAACATCAGTTGAATTCTACCCGAGAGTAGATTAGGTGTTACCTGGGCAGACATTATGTGAAACGCTGTATAACATCAGTTGAATTCTACCCGAGAGTAGATTAGGTGTTACCTGGGCAGACATTATGTGAAACGCTGTATAACATCAGTTGAATTCTACCCGAGAGTAGATTAGGTGTTACCTGGGCAGACATTATGTGAAACGCTGTATAACATCAGTTGAATTCTACCCGAGAGTAGATTAGGTGTTACCTGGGCAGACATTATGTGAAACGCTGTATAACATCAGTTGAATTCTACCCGAGAGTAGATTAGGTGTTACCTGGGCAGACATTATGTGAAACGCTGTATAACATCAGTTGAATTCTACCCGAGAGTAGATTAGGTGTTACCTGGGCAGACATTATGTGAAACGCTGTATAACATCAGTTGAATTCTACCCGAGAGTAGATTAGGTGTTACCTGGGCAGACATTATGTGAAACGCTGTATAACATCAGTTGAATTCTACCCGAGAGTAGATTAGGTGTTACCTGGGCAGACATTATGTGAAACGCTGTATAACATCAGTTGAATTCTACCCGAGAGTAGATTAGGTGTTACCTGGGCAGACATTATGTGAAACGCTGTATAACATCAGTTGAATTCTACCCGAGAGTAGATTAGGTGTTACCTGGGCAGACATTATGTGAAACGCTGTATAACATCAGTTGAATTCTACCCAGAGTAGATTAGGTGTTACCCACGCTGATAACATCAGTTGAATTCTACCCGAGAGTAGATTATGTGTTAGCCACTGATCTGATGAGTTTCTGTAATTTATTTACTTGTTTTGAGTTTTACACGCAAGGAGTTTCTCTTGCAAATAATGAGTTGAGACCTGTCAAAATCCGAAAGCAACACGTTACCTTGGCAATCAGGGCAAACAAGTCACCAGGGTCCCTGTCAAATGATGAAAAGTCATACTACCGACCCTCAACTGTTGCCACAAAGGAATTTTTTACCCTCCCAAAGCAATACCTGTGAGCAAAATAGCCTCTGGAGTTGGGATCAATTCCCAACCAACTTCAATGGGAGAGCTTCCAAGGTCTCATACATTAGAAACAATTCAATCTGAGTGTTTTTCAATCCTGGTACTGTTTGTATTGATGCTACTTTTTCTGTTGATTGCTAGTCTTGACACTTTTCCAACCTAGGACCCCCATCGTAGCTGGTGGACTGTTCTCTGTTCAGAGAAAGTGGTTTGCCACTCTCGGCCATTATGATACAGAGATGAACATTTGGGGGGGAGAAAACTTTGGTAAGTGCATGCTCTAGGATTTGACCTCTTTTCTTGTATACATGTTTATATTAATGTGTGGTTTATTGTTATCATCTCTCTGTGTGCGTCGTACATCTCATTTATTTACGAGTGAAGTGGTGTGACTTTGTAAAGGCATAATGAATTGGCCATATTGAGCAACTGACTGATATGTTCCATCTGACATGACATTGCTTGTGTTGCAGTACAGTTTCGTTTTTCTGGCAAAACACCAAGTACCACATCTGACCTCGTATCAGTTTGCACTCTGGCAGAAGCCCAACCCCAAGCGTTGTTCCTGTGTATATGCCCATCTGCTTGGCTATAGGCCTACATCTCTTTAAACTGATGTGTGGCTCGGGCCCTGTTGATTGGAGGGATAGTGCAAATTAAGCTGTCACAGAAAACAGATCTCACAAAACTTGGGTAAATCATAAGCGGGCGTCTGACAAAGCAAGATTTACATTCCCAATTCATATTAAGATGTTTGTGTCACTTGTTATGAAAGAAGCCTGTGGGTATGTATAAAAATTACGGGTGGTCTGGTACACGTTATACCAGACATGCACAGGCCGCTCAGATGGGCCTATTGCACTGATCTCCTGGAACCATTTTTATGCTTTATTATAGATAAAACTGAGCTGAGGAGCTGAAGACATGTGTCCCTGTGGGACTTGAACTCACAACCTAGGCCACACTGTCTCCTCAAATTCTTGTGTATTGAAAATGTGAAGCTGCGCATCTTTTATTCTGTCCTTCATTCCCACACCTGTTCACGTGACTCAGGTGATACAGTATTGTCGTTTCAGAGTTTTCCTTCAGAGTCTGGATGTGTGGTGGGTCCTTAGCCATTCTCCCCTGTAGTCGAGTGGGCCACGTCTTCCGTAAGCGACATCCATATTCTTTCCCTGACGGCAATACTCATACCTACATTAGGCAAGTGACTTTTTGTCTTCTAAGTTAGTCTTTGTACAAGATTTTGTAATTGCTTCAAGCGAGAACTCGAAATCCATTAGGTGAAGTTAGTGTAACACATGCCCTACCACAAAAAGTATATACATTCGATTATTAATGAGATCTCTATCCCATGAACGCCCCCATGCTGACGAACTGTTTTCTGTTCTCAATGTATTGAGAGGGCCCTTTCTTCATTAGCGCCACCTGGTGAGCATTAAGCTAGCCTTTGGTTAGCAAATTCTTTACTTGAATTTAAAATGCATGGTGAAATGTATTTTCGTCACAATAGTTGCCTATGTTTCTCTGTGCATATTGCAAGTTTTAGTTGTCGAAATTCGTTGTGACGAGAATGTAACATCATATATTTCAAGCTGTTATAGACTCGTCTTCTGTCAAAAGACTGTTAGTCTCACATTGCCACTTGATTTGTTTGTTGATGGGGAAGCACTTCTTGTCCGTTATTGTTTGAGGCCATAGTAAGGAAGTTGGTTTTATCCGCCAGGCAGTTTTATTGGCTAAGTGATGGCCTTGGGTAATAATCGGTTGTTTCTTCCTCCCAAGCCCAATATATCAAATGTTATCAAGTTTGGAAAATTTTTTTACGTTGAGTGGTTTAAATCAAAACTATGTTTTGCAGAAGGACTGTTTGTAGCTTTAATGTTCTAGTCTAATGTTAGCTTAATTTCCTCTTTCTAAGATCACCAGTCACTGTATGTCTAAAATTATCACAGTCGAGCTTGAAAACATTTTGTTTGTATGTTTCAGAAACATTCGAAGAACTGCAGAAGTCTGGATGGACGATTATAAGCGGTTCTTTTACATGTCGCGTCCATCAGCTATCAAACAACCATTTGGAGAGTAAGCTGTTATTAATTTCTAATTTTTTCCTTGGAATTTAAAAAATGTTAATATCGTGGGAAAAAACAAAAAAATGAGTCAAATTAATGATTGAAGTCAAGTTGATATTTGCGTGGACATTTGAACTAATTTCACAACATGTATTGCTTCATTTAATACTTATATTGTAGGAAAGCATAGCAACATAATTATTTACTAAGTTCAAAAACTTAAAAAATGATTATTATTTTCTTAGATATTTGGGACCATGTTTAAGGCGTACATTTGGTTATTAGGAAAAATGTAAATAGGTTGTATGTAAAGTTGTACAACATGTTTTTTAACTGAGGGTAAATTTCTTTGTATCAAAAGTAATTGTTAATACTCTCTTCAGCCAAGACTCAGTGCTCCAAACTTAAGAGGCTGTTTTAAGTTGTGGACATTCTGTCCCAAGTCAGGAAATTGCCAAAGGTTGCATCAATGTACCTGTAGTTTAATTAGCAGTCGTATATATAAGTCTCCCTAAGCTAAAATCTACATATATGATGCTTTCATCTATTTTGTAGTATATCTGCTCGAATGCAGCTCAGAAGCAATCTCAAGTGCAACCCTTTCTCTTGGTATCTTCAGAATGTCTACCCTGAACTGGTGTAAGTAGACTATCCCGTGGGAAACGTCATTGCTGTTGTGTGTGTTTCTGAGCAGCTATGGGAAAAATGATGGTAATTTTTGTTTGACCCCGCAGTGTCGTCACTTTTGAAGTATGTTGTTCAATTTTGAGTAAAATAACTTGTATTGTTTAATGAATAAACTGCTGCTCAAATTTCTCTGAATTTGTTCTTCAGTTTTTTTTACCTGCCTGGTTAGGAATAATTAATATTTCAAATTTGTTGTGCTAGTTTTTCAAAAATTTCCACTGAGTTAAATGGGGCGACACTTTTGTGAAAACTGTCGGGGTGTACTAAGTAGCTGTTCATGGAAAAGAAGTGCTATTGGGGCTGTTGGTTCTTCAGGACATGTTGCCATGCGAATAGAGCCAAGTGCTACATGATCTGTAACCTGTATTTGACTTTTATGTGATCTGTGATGTGACCTCTTATTGTAGTGTTGTAGTTGAGTTCAGCTTTTGTAATTGTTAGTCTTGCTACCATCCAGCTACGTGTTTCAGTATTCCATTTGGTGATTCATTGGCTCTGGGTCACATCACGCAAGATGGCAAGTGTCTGGATATACCTGACCCAAATAAAATGAAGATGCCTACAATAACGGTGTGCAGTGATGAAGAGTCTCAGGTTTGTGTGGTCTGTTACTTTCATTCACATGTAGTAACAATTATGGTCCTTCTTACAGTTCTTTGTAAGCGATCATTTGAAGATGAATGATGGGCACAGTGTCTAGGCTTTGAACATTGGTGGGGGAATCCATCCCTTATGGAACACAAAATGTTGTGCATAACCTCTCTTCATTTGGCTTTTTATGTGCCCACATATTTATATGTGGTCACATGTTGCCGTCATTTCTGTCTGGGCATCCGGTGTCCAGGTGTCCAGCTGTCCACAGCTATATCTCCTAAACTCCAAACAGCAGCCAGATGAGATTTGGCACTTGTGTTCCTATGAAGCTGATGACGGGCAACGATGTCATAATGTGATGTCTATGGCTTGGACCAGTTCTGCGGACGATGCCCTCATTGAAATATGGATATTTACTCAAAACTTGATCTTAAGGATTGTATGAAAAGAAAACTGGTTTATTACATAAAAAGGAATACTGATGGAAAGTATATAACTACCCGAATAACTAAGTTACAGTGACAAATACACAAAAAGTCTGTATGTAAGTCATGAAGAGGAAATCTGAGAATGATTTTCCGACGACTTCATCTACTGTGGCCCCTCTTAGACGCAGTTATGTATTTTTTTGTGCCTATAGCCTCCTAGTGGCACTTTGATTTTTTCGTTTTCCTCGGTTTTTCATAATTTCCTTGACGGATTTTTATGAAATTTGGTAAATAGCTTTGATGACACATACCAGTTTTTGGATGGATTGGACGTAATTTGCATCATGTAGTGGTCATTTATATGTTCCAAATAAACACCCCTAGAGGCCCACCGTTTGCGGTGCATTGATCATGGGTGCATTTCAACGCTCGGCGTTGCTCTTGTTTAAATTCTGGTTTTCGAACTTTTATAATTGTACATACCGGTATACTATATGACCATTTTGTGCCTTCTTAAGAAAATTTCTCCAAACAAAATTTCACTCCACATTGATGACTCTAGTCAATTGTCCTCCTGTGCTGTGCAACCAAACACCTCATTAATAGTAGACTTGCACACTTGATTTGTTACAACATTTGAAACAAGTGTAAGTATGCAATCAACTTTGCTATTCAGACACCTTCTTGTATTTGGTGTTTTACTTACTAGGTTAGCCAATCTGCCGCTTTAATGGAAGTGGCCTGTCTATTTTTCATCGATAACTTTTTGTATTGTTTTTGCAATGAAAAAATATCTCATGGGTATTGAAGAGAGCTCTAGGGAACCTTCCTTGATTATGGATATTGTCCTCAGTTTGTGTTTCCGTTTGTTGTCAAACGGTTTGCTGCAAATATGACGGTGTACACGTGGAAATCTAGTCCATCATCTATCCTGACTTCCTCTGTGTGTCGTTTGCAGCAGTGGACTTTGTTGGAAAAGGGCTTACTGCGTCACGAGCTGACTGGCAAGTGTCTCACAGCTGATGTGAAGGAAACTCAATCCATTGCTTTACTGCAATCGTGTGAATATAAACCAAACCAGGTATTGTATTTGTTTTTCATCATTTGATTCCCATTTTGGTCGAGTTCAGTCAGTGGCATATGCAGCCTTCCAGAGTGGTTACCTCAACTACATATTGGAAACATTCACTAATTGAGATTGAAATAAGTCTTATGTATTTGTATTGGCCTTGCTGTAGAACTATATGTAAGTCGCTTTCACTATGGATGTTTACAATTCTTCAGTATTCAAAGACCATTTTCCATTCAAAGATGTGATTTTACATTCTTTGCATATAGAGAAAATAGAACAATCTAAATACATTCTGAATCAGCAATAAATATAAAAATCAAAATTAACTGAAAATTAAGAGAAAAATGTTTTCTCACAATATACCAGTATATAAANGATGGATTCGACCTAGTTTGCACCACCTAGTGGCCATATTTACTGTTTTTTGGCGTTCACCCCTCGATCAACCAAACTGCTTTCAGGATAATTGTGAAAACTGGCATATATGTTTTTACTATGAAGTGAACTTTTGACGATGATGTCTGATGACTTCGACTACTGTGACGCCTTCTAGTAGCAGTTTCGTTTTTGCGCTCATGGCTGTATCTCCTAAACCATTTGCAGTATCTTTACTCAATTTGACAAGTGTGTTTATATGATGTTGACAACGGACGACGACGATTTTCGAATGGATCTGATTACTGGTGTGCCCCCTGGTGGTAATTTTAGTTTTATGTTTACCTCTGTATCATCAAAGGTCCTCAACGGATTTTCATAAAATTTTGAATATAGGCATCTATTGGTGAGATGATGCTATCCTCCCGTTTTTGGATGGAATCAAGGTATTTTGCGCCACTTTGTGGCCATTTTTGCTGTTTTCGGGTCTGTTTTTTGGCGTCTACCTCTTATCAATCAAATCATTCTAAGGATGGTTTTGAAAATTGGCGTATGCGTTCTCAGTGTGAAGAGGACGATTGGCAATGACAACTTTGACTACTGTGGCACCTTCTAGTGGTAGTTTTGTTTTATGCCCGTAGCTGGATCTCCTAAGCCCACTGCAGGATCTGTATCAAATTTAATTAGTAAGTGTATTAATATGAAGCTAACAACAATGACGACATTCAGGTGGATCCAATGAACAGTGTGCCTCCTAGTGGCAATTTCATTTCAATATGTTTTCCTTTGTTTCTCTGAAGTTCCGTGACGGATTTCTATGACATTTCAATTGGTGTATAGCTTTCTATAAAGAAGCAATGACATGTTTCCGTTTTCGGATGGATTGTACCTTTTTGCCCCATCTAGTAGCCATTTGTATGACACAAATTAACAACCCTAAAAGCACGCCATTTGCGATGCATTCATGGGCGCATTTCAACGCTCCGCATTGCTCTTGTATTGTTTTTGAGTCTGTTTTTTTGACGTCCGCCCTTCTATCAACCAAACCGCTATGGGGATGATTTTGAAAATTGGTTTATATATTTTTACTGTGAAGAGGGTGGCTGACGAGGATTTTCCAATGACATCGACTACTGTGGCGCCGCCTAGTGGCAGTTTTGCTTGTTTTTGTGCCCATGGCTGTATCTCCTAAACGCTTTACAGGATCTTTATTGAATTTTGCTGGTGCATTTGTATGAAGTTGACAACAGAGGACGATAAATTTCGAATGGATCGGGTTACCGGTGTGCTCTTATTGGCAATTTTATTTGTTTACGTTTACCTCGGTCAGTATCTTCAAAGGTTGTCAATGGATTTTCATAAAATTTGGCAAATAGTGAGGTGAAGCTATCATCCGGTTTTCAGTTGAAAGCGAGGCATTTTACGCCACCTTGTGGCCATTTCAAATGTTTTTGAGTTTGTCATTTGGCATTTGCCCCTCTGTCAACCAAACCACTCCAAGGATGATTTTGGAAATTGGCATGTATGTTCATAATGTGAAGAGGGGGCTGACGATGAGTTTCCGATGACCTCGACCACTGTGGTACCTCTTAGTGGCAGTTTTTTTATGCCCATGTCTGTGTTTCCTAAACCCTTTGCAGGATCGTTCTTAAACTTAATTAAATCAGTTTCTTAAACTTAGCAAGTGTATTTATATGAACTTGACAACAAACAACAATTACTTTCAGATGGATCCGACTACCGGTGTGCCCCCTAGTGGCAATCTTAGTTTTTTTTAACTTGATCTTTGTATCTTCAAAGGTCCTCAACGGATATTCATAAAATTTGGCAGATACGTATCTATTAGTGAGTTGACGCAATCCTTCGGATTTTGGCTCGATTTGCACCACCAGTAGCAGACATACTGTTTTTGAGTCTTGTTATTTGGCGTCTGCTCCTCTGTCAACCAAACCACTCTAAGGATAATTGTGGAAATTGGCATCTATGTAGAATGTGAAGAGGAAGCGTGAAGATGATTTTCCGACGACTTCATCTACTGTGGTGCCTCTTAGTGGCAGTTATATTTTTTGTGCCTATAGTGGCAATTTCATTTTTTCATTTTCCGCGGTTTCTCAAAAGTACCTTGAGGAATTTTTATGAAATTTGTTAAATGACATACCAGTTTTTGGATGGCTTCGACATATTTTGCGCCATCTAGTGGCCATTTTTATTTTTCAAATAAATTCCCCTAGAAGCACACTGTTTGCGGAGGATTCGTGGGCGCATTTCAACACTGCATTGCTGTTGTTTCATTAGGACATCAGTTGATACTGACCTGCCCGTTTTTTCGTTAGGTCATCAGTCGATACGGACCTATCCATTTTTCATTAGGCTATCAGTTGATATGGATCTGCTCATTTTTTCTTTAAGCCATCAGTCGATACGGACCTGCCCATTTTTTCATCAGGCCATCAGTCGATACGGACATACCCATTTTTTCATCAGGCCATCAATCGCTATGAACCTGCAATTTTTTCATTAGGCCATCAGTCGATATGGACCTGCCCATTTTTTCATTAGGCCATCAGTCCATATGGACCTGCCCATTTTTATTAGGCCATCAGCCGAAACAAACCTGCAATTTTTTTCATTAGGCTATCAGCCGATACGGACCTGCCCATTTTTTTATCAGGCCATCAGTCGATACAAACCTGCCCATTTTTTCATTAGGCCATTAACCGAAACAAACCTGCAATTTTTTTCATTAGGCCATCAGTCGATACGGACCTGACCATTTTTTTATTAGGCCATTAGCCGAAACAAACCTGCAATTTTTTTCATTAGACCATCAGTCAATACGGACCTGTCCTGTTTTTCATTAGGTGATCAGTTGATACGGACCTGTCCATTTTTTCATTAGGCCAATAGTCGATAGGGGCCTACCCATTTTTTCATTAGTCTATCGATCAGTACGGACCTGCCATTTTGTCAATAGGCCGTCATGCGATACATACCTGCCCATTTCTTCTTTAAGCCTTCAGTCGATACAGACCTGCCCATTTTTCATTAGACCGTCAGTCGATACGGACCTGTCCATTTTTTCATTAGGCCATCAGTCGATACGGACCTGTCCATTTTTTCATTAGGGCATCAGTTGATGAGGACCTGCCAATTTTCTCATTACTCCGTCAGTCGATACGGACCTGTCCATTTTTCATTAGGCCATCAGTCGATACGGACCTGTCCATTTTTTCATTAGGCCATCAGTCAGTACGGACTTGTCCATTGTTTATGTGCCCTCATATTTCTGTCATCTCTGTCCAGCGTCTGGCATCCGCAGCTGTATCTCCTAACTCCCCACAGGATCTTGATAACATTTGGCAGATGTGTTCCTATGAAGCTGACGACAGAAGATGACGAATTTTGGACATCTCCGACCACCGGTGTGCCCCGTAGTGGCAATTTTAGTTTTTTCCGCTTATCTTTGTATCTTCGGAGATCCTACACTGATTTTCATAAAATTTGGCAGTTAGGCATCTATTTGTGAGATGATACCATCCTCCCGTTTTCGGACGGATTCGAGGTACTTTGCGCCACCTAGTGGCCATTTTTACTGTTCTTGAGTCTCTTGTTTGGCATCCGCCCTTCTATCAACCAAACCGCTCTTGGGATGATTTTGAACATTGGCATATATGTTCTTAATGTGACCAGGGCAGCTGATGATGATTTTCTGACAACTTCGACTACTATGGTGCCTCCTTAGTCCTAGTGACTTGTTTTGTGTTGTCTCCCGTGGCTGTATCTCCTAAAGGCTCTACAGGATCTTTATTGAATTTTGCTGGCGTATTTATATGAAGTTGACAACAGAGGGTGACTACTTTCAGACGGATCGTACTACCGGTGTTCTCCCTAGTGGCAATTTTAGTTTTTACGTTTACTGCTGCATCTAGATAATCATCTGTTAATGGGTGACGCTATCATCCGGTTTTCGGTTGAATTCAAGGCATTTTGCACCACCTAGTGGCCATTTTTACTGTTTGCAAGTCCGTTTTTTTGGCATCTGCCCCTCTGTCAACCAAACCATTCTTAGAATGATTGTGGAAATTGGCATGTATGTTCCAATATAAAGAGGAGGGCTGACAAGGATTTTCCGTCACCTTGACAACTGTGGCAACTCCTAGTGGCAGTTTTTTACACCCTCTGCACAGGATCTTTATTAAAGTTGGCAAGTGCTTGATATGAACTTTACAACAAACGATGATGACTTTCAGATGGATCGAACTACCGGTTTGCCCTCTAGTGGTAATTTTAGTTTTTTAATTTTACCTGTGTATCTTCAAAGGTCCTCAACGGATATTCATAAAATTTGGCAGGTAAGCATCTGTTAATGAGCTGATTATCCTCCGGTTTTGGGTTTGATTCATGGTATTTTGCGCCACCCAGTGGCCATTTTTACTGTTTTCTAGTCTTGTTATTTGGCATCTGCCCCTCTGTCAACCAAACCACTCTAAAGCTTTTTTTTCGTTTTCCTCGGTTTTTCATAATTTCCTTGACGAATTTTTATGAAATTTGGTGAATAGCTTTGATGACACATACCAGTTTTTGGATGGATTGGACGTATTTTGCATCATGTAGTGGTCATTTATATGTTCCAAATAAACACCCCTAGAGGCCCACCGTTTGCGGTGCATTGATTGTGGGTGCATTTCAACGCTCCGCGTTGCTCTTGTTTAAATTCTGGTTTTCGAACTTTTGTAATTGTACATACCGGTATACTATATGACCATTTTGTGCCTTCTTAAGAAAATTTCTCCAAACAAAATCTCACTCCGCATTGATGACTCTAGTAAATTGTCCTCCTGTGCTGTGCAACCAAACACCTCATTAACAGTAGACTTGCACACTTGATTTGTTACAACATTTGAAACAACTGTAAGTATGCAATCAATTTTGCTATTCAGACACCTTCTTGTATTTGGTGTTTTACTTACTAGGTTAGCCAATCTGCCACTTTAAAGGAAGTGGCCTGTCTGTTTTTCATCGATAACTTTTTGTATTGTTTTTGCTATGAAAAAATATCTCATGGGCATTGAAGAGAGCTCTAGGGAACCTTGCTTGATTATGGATATTGTCCTCAGTTTGTGTTTCCGTTTGTTGTCAAACGGTTTGCTGCAAATATGACGGTGTACACGTGGAAATCCAGTCCATCATCTATCCTGACTTCCTCTGTGTGTCGTTTGCAGCAGTGGACTTTGTTGGAAAAGGGCTTACTGCGTCACGAGCTGACTGGCAAGTGTCTCACAGCTGATGTGAAGGAAACTCAATCCATTGCTTTACTGCAATCGTGTGAATATAAACCAAACCAGGTATTGTATTTGTTTTTCATCATTTGATTCCCATTTTGGTCGAGTTCAGTCAGTGGCATATGCAGCCTTCCAGAGTGGTTACCTCAACTACATATTGGAAACATTCACTAATTGAGATTGAAATAAGTCTTATGTATTTGTATTGGCCTTGCTGTAGAACTATATGTAAGTCGCTTTCACTATGGATGTTTACAATTCTTCAGTATTCAAAGACCATTTTCCATTCAAAGATGTGATTTTACATTCTTTGCATATAGAGAAAATAGAACAATCTAAATACATTCTGAATCAGCAATAAATATAAAAATCAAAATTAACTGAAAATTAAGAGAAAAATGTTTTCTCACAATATACCAGTATATAAACTGCAATTTGAAAAAAGACTTGCCAAAGTGTTTTCTGGCAGTCTTGCAGTCGGACGTATGTAATGTTTCAGTTTTGATCTGTCTGTACTTCGGGAGCAAGTTTTCTGTTATACAGAATTTGTTGAATGCACGACACTTTTCCGTGAACAATGAAAAGTGTCGTGCATTCAACAAATTCTGTTTTGATCTGTGTAAACACATCATATTTCAATCTGAGCCTGTGACTGGTACATTTTATGACATATTACATGGAGTCTGCTTCTATATGACATTAAGTTTTCTATTCCACAGAAATGGAAACTAAAAGACAAAATGTTGGTCCATGAAGTGTCTGATTTATGCCTGGACAGTGCTAAGGTGACAGAAGTTGGTTTAGTTATCGGCAGTTGTGAATACAGCAACGTTCAAATGTGGCATTTCGGTATAGAAAAGGGGAGCGCCTTGTGAGATTTTAAGTGAATCGAGGGATAACTGGAATTGAGAAACTTGACGAGCGAGTCGTACTGTGAGCTGATGGTTATGACAGGTGTTCCTCATCACTTAGTTGGAAGTATGTTTGCTTCCTCTGGTAGTTTAATGCTTCTTGCCACTGAAGGTTGCTCTGCTCTTGACTCACTGAAATGAGTGTCTATGAACTGGCATTCCATCACGAAAATCACCTTTTCATTTTACAGATTTTCATGAAATTTAACTAGTAGACTTCTATCAAGAAGATGATGACATCTTATTATCGAATAAGTTTATCATATTCTGCGCTGCCTAGTGGCCATTTTCATTATTTACGATCATGTTCTTTTGACATCTGCTTCTTTACCTGCCAAATGACTGTGACATTTACATTGAATACCCGCCAGGATCGACTCATTATCCAGCTCATTTCCATATATTATGTTGCTTATAGCTCAAGTCTATTCGTGTGAAGTGCTTTCCTTATCAGTCAAGTAACTGAGGTCAGTTTAATTTTGACGCACTTAAACCCAGTTATAGTGAGCCAATTTTCACGATTCGCAGACAGATTTCGGTTGCTTTTTTATGTTCTGCGTGTTGTGGAATCATTAATTATTGAAAATGTGTAGTGCTTCAAAAAACAGTTTTATACTTTGATAGGCAGGGTTGTTTATTACATGTTATACCCCTGCTGGCAACGCTCGGTTAACCGTGGTTATGCATGGAAATACATTTTCAATGAATCCCTAACCAAAATTAAGTCCAGATGCCTCTGGCTTAGCGTTGTGCATGATAATGGTATCTGAACCTTGCCTGAATGTTGGTGATGTAGAAGTTGGGGTAAGTGAGGAATTCATGTAATGGTCTTACAGTTGTAGTGTCCCTAATGGTTATTGTTTTTCTGGGATCTGAGCTGGGCTTCCTAAATGCTTGTAGGATCTTTGTGAAATTTGTAAAATGAACGTAGCATGAAATGACTACGGCAGTGGCAGTTCTAGTTTCACAAACTTCAGTTAGCTTCTGTATCTTTGGAGTTCTGGGCTGATAAGTTTTTTATTAGGGAGACAACAAGACCAGCCTGTTTTCAGATAGGTTGACATGTTTTGGATCATCTAGTGGCCAAATTTATGAAACTACTAAACACCCTTAGAAGCATACCGTTTCCGATGCAGTTGCTGGCTCATTTCAACGCATTGCGTTGTTCTTGTTTGATAAGATATTATTCGTCAAGTATATTTTTGAAAAGCCTTGCATAGGGCTTGTGGGATCTGTTTATAGTGTTTGTTAATCTCAATAGGCACTAGTGCTAACAATGGTCCTACCTGTAGAAATGTAATCATGTGGGATTGTTAGTGTTAGGCCACAGACCCATTTATGCCGTTGAATTTTCTGCTCCTAATCTATTAGGGTGTTAAAATAGGTACTTTCATTAATTAGCACCATCTGTTGAAAAGAAAACCTCATATTCCCTATTTTTAAGGGTTGGCTGTTGTATTTTATGTTTTATTTTGGATCAACACCCTAATTTTGTGCTATGTTACATTGTATTGTATTGTATTGTATCGTATTGTAACATGATTGTAGTCTCTTGTTTTTATCTCATTGGTGCTAGACTTTATATTTATTGTTGTCTTACATGTGATAAAGCAGAGTAGAGAAGTCATCTCTACACTTGCTAGTTTCAAGGTGCAGGTCTTCTGATGTAGGGAATGTTGCAATTATTATCTGAATTTATCCAGAATACTCAATACATTTACATGCAATTTAAGGGCTTTCTGAACAACATGGCTGACAATAATATGAACACGGCTCATGGACCTGAAAACTAAGTCCACTGACTGAGTCACAAACTCATGCCTTCACCCACCCACAAAACATGGCTTACGCACCCAAAACGTGCAGCTCATGTACCTCGCATGCAAAAACAAAGCTCACAAACCGCTAACACGGTTAACGCACAGCAAAAAATGCAAGTGCTGAGGCACTTGTAAACAATGTCCATGGAGTCTTTCCATCAATATGCTTGTTAGCAAATTTAAGTCCTACCTTTAGTGTTTGTAATTGCATGTTTTGTGAGCATGGGCACAAATTCTTATTAGTAAATCGAGTTTACAGATCCTCGCAACTTGCGTTCATATTTGCGTGAGCCTTGATGTTTGGTTAGCCAGATATTGATCTGAATTTGAAAACCAGGTGTTCATCAAGGCTGGCCACTTGACAGTCAGAGCTAGACAATGTGTGCTCTACTTGTAATGGTTGAGCATATCTTATGGTAACAAGTGTGATCTTACCAAGCTGGCAAATGGCGAGCCTTAGTGAACACCTTCCTTGTTCCATTTGTGTTTGTGAACAAGTCTTGTCAGTCTGACTTAATGGAAATGAAACTTTGTATAATATTCAATAAATCTAATAAAACTATTAAAGAAGTGGACCTGTTCCCGAGGTCTAAATAGTTTCATTCACAATTACACCATTGTTAGTACAACAGGCAAACATTGGATATGGTCAACAATGACAAAGTTCCAGCTGCTAGTAGTATAGACCTTTCAAATTAATGTGATAGCACATCCGATAAAATTGCTTAGTACGTTTGGACATGACTTGTGCAAGTTTTAAAGCAAAAGAACTGAAATTGTTTGTGGATACAAACATGGAGATCCATTGACAACTGGATTGAGGGATACAAACTAGAATAACATATGCAGAACTGAACTTTGTCCAAGACAAGTAGAGGTTCAACTTATGCATGCATCTATCTGATTTTTTTGCTGTTTCATTTCAGTAACATTAAAGAGAGACAACTGTAAAGGTATTGCAAATGAGATAACTAACAGTTTTGTATCGTCGATCTATATTTGAAACACAGCACTCCTTTCACATGAAACAGTTAAGAAAATAAATGCACAATAACTGATCATGTAAATTCATGGCTCAGTGTCTAAAACTACAGTAGAACAATTGTAACATTGCTGAAAGCACACACGTAATAAAACAATTTAGAGTTTACAACAAGTCAAAAAAGTAACAACTGATGGTAAATTGTTCCATTTTGAGCATTTTGATTTGTAATAGCTGCCCACAATAAATTCAATATCTCAAAAAGTAAACAAGTCTCAAAATTCTTTACAAGTCCTGGACAAACAAGAAAATATTGGTTACAGCATTTGATTGACTTTGCTGGTTCTGACCGGTCAACTGGCTAAGATATCGACTAATTTGTAAGGCGGAAGTTGCCATTCAGAACCAATTGGATGTCTTGCTTGACCCGGCGAAGTCAATCAAGTGCACCTATTGCAGTCATTTTGATGAGCTTCAGCCATTTGATCCCCTGAAATTCATTTGTCTACGTGTTTACTTATACCGACATGCACAACCAAAAGATACTGCAAATTCTTTACCCAAACCAACACACAATGTGGCAAACAAGTGAATTTCATTTTGTCAAAACTCCCTAACAGGAAAGGTTTAAGAAAATTTTAGCCTATAATTAGCCGAATTGCTTTGTACTGTTTTGATGTCATACAACAACACTTAGTTTAGTAAGGTTTACGGCAAAGTAATCGGCAGTGAAAAGTGTAAAAATATTTTTGTGGGAAGCAAATGAAGAGTACACCATACATAGCACGTGACAGCTGAGTTAATGTAATTATTTCAGGTGACCAAAATGTCAAATATGTTCAGAATCACCAAAAACATGGTGGTGAGCTATAGAGTGCAGCTCTTGAGTAAAAGCACTAGACGCATAAAACTAACCATTATAAGGAATGAATTTACAGACTGACTAAACTAACAATGTCAACTTCTGCAAAATCATGATTACTTTACATGTCAGAACTGAAACTTTCTGGAATGTCTAGCATTTTGAATAATACAAATCTGTAACCAGTGTCAATCAAAGATAAGATACACAAATTTGCTGCCTGTAACTCTAGCCAGGGATGAGACCTGTTGATCCAAGGTCATGCTACCTTGCACATGTGCTAAGAAATCTTTCTTCACGGAATGAAAACACTGAATTCTATACCGTCAAATAATTCATGATTATATCAAACCAATAATTCTATATTTTAACTTCAATGACCAATCTTTTCAGTGGTAGCTATTTTACTTTGTTATGCTAGAATATCCATTTTGCTAGAAGGTCTTGAGCATATTCACCAAACACTGGCTTTTCACTCGCAGGATTGTTGCCTGCTTTTAATTTTTGTCGAGATTCACACATACCTTAGTTTTCACAACATCAAACCCGCTGATAACACTAACAGCCATAGACCATGACATATAGTGTTAACATATTCATTCAAACTGTTTTAAAATGAACATCCCTGGACTTTGCTAAAACATTTGTTGTAACCAAAATCACAGTAACCAACTCAACTTTCGTACAGTGCACTGGGACTTGTGGAATGACACATCAAAAGATAGAAAATACAAAACACAGGAACGGAACCCCTCAAAGAGTTTAGGCCAGGGCAACACATTCACCAAAAAGCCTATTCTTCTGCTCCTTGGGAACATTTTTACAAAATTAGGTCACATTCAATTAAAAATCAGTTCTCAAGAGACTGATGGGTCAGAATTGTTTACTTATAAAACTATGCCGGGCTCTATCTTTGTGCTCCGACTTTGAACAATCAAAGGACAAGAAGAAGGAAGACAGGGTTTCAGCAATAATACCATAGAATTTCCATGTCAGTTTGTTGAACAACAAGATCATACAAGAAATAATTTTCTTTTTTTATACTCCTGTAGCCAAATTCCTAACATAGACTACATGGTAAAGCAAAGTGAATGAAAACTAGTATTTAATAAGCTGAAATTTTCAGGAGGACGTACAAAGCACTATTTACATGGACTGTGGAAGACAATATGTTGAGATGTCTAAAAGTGAATTAAACGATATTATTATGAATAAACAAAAGCTCGGCAAACACATTCAGTATACCTCTATGAGGTAACACAACTGTCTTCAGACATGCCTAAGCGCTGTGCCAATGAGCAGGATTACTAGATAGCAGCACTTGTCTCAACATTCATTTCTTCTTTCCAGGATCCTGGTAGCAGATCAATGCCAGTGAGTCTGAGGGTCGTTTGGCAGTGTAGCTAAATGATAATGCAAAATATCAGACTATCTTAAAGTCTTGATTAATATTCAAGAGTATTTCAGCAGCAAATTATGTTTAAGACATGATATTTCATTTGCATTTAACAGCATTGGCCGACAGTCCTGTTTCAGAAGACTTGTATTAATAATATTCAAATGAAATTTATCAACTCAAATTTTTTTGCATACTGAACTTACCAATAGTAACATGTGAGTGTACTAAACAGTTTTCCCTTGACAAAAGTTGCAATTCACTATCATGACTTCTTTTTGAGGGATCTGTTTTGTTTTCCAACACATACGTGATTGAAAGCATTTCTCTACCATCTGAGCATTATTTCTTTGAAAATATATATCTGTCTCATACTCATCATCTTCCACGTCCAAATAACAATGGTTTTAGGATGAAGGAGAGGATTTTCAACTTTATTTTAATCCAATGACATTTCTGTCATCTGACATAATTTATCAATATTTGACTATTACATGCAAATACCTGAGGAAATACATACCAGACAATAAGCATAATACCACACTTACCTGGAAGCTACAGGTACCAGCAATGAATCATCCTTCTTCAAGTTGTGAGATACACCATCAAGTGAGACGACAGACGAACCCTCCTAAAACAATTGATGTTATTTATGTCTGTAAGCAGCAATTCATGTTCTATGCGGTGTAGCAATATCTGCTTTCACCAAATCTGTGTTGTTGATTCTGACAGCATTTTGAAAACTACCCACACCAGGGTGAATATCAAATGATGGAAATCAAAACATACGACACCACTCAACTTAATGGTAGAGCATTATAATGACGGCCAGATGAGAGGACGCATATCCACCAATGAGTCACTGACAATGGGCAAGCGGAAAATGTAATAAACCAATGGGACGGGGAGCATACCAAATGAACCCTGGTCCCAACTTGTGAGACGTAAAAAGTGTGATGAGGTGAAGTGTGCGTGTTTCATCTGTAGTCGGTGCTGCTACGAGATGTTGATGGCTCAAATGTACATATCTCGTTATCTTGTTGTGAATTGACATACTGTAGACAAGTTTTGATGAATTTATACAATACTTTGGTTATTTGGAAAATCAAAACAAAAAAGGTGAAAAGAAAGAACACAACCCCAAGAGAAAAATTTTATGGCTACCAATTTTGAGAAGTATGTTACTGGGCCTAATAATGTATTCCATAGATTATAAGCAGAGATTTTGGAAAACTACTCATTGAAAAGAGACGTATGAAAATTGAAAAATCCGGGGCACTAGATTTCTCCCTTACAACCAACAAAGGGCGTCAACACTCCCCTTTCTGAACCCACTGCACCTTTTTGCCATCAGGACTAAGGGGCTCACACCTGATTTAACAAATAAATGAATCACTGAAAAGTCAAACCCATTCATCGGGGTTTACAAGAAGCATAGCTCACCAGTTGCCATATCCAGATCTCAGCAGCGTCACACTTGTCTGTATTCTCACCTGGTCCAAACACATCCACCTGAGAACAAATAGAACCAACTAAAGAAGTGACTAACCTTTGACACAATCACACAAATGGAGCAAAATTTCATTCCAACTGAATAAGGATTTGGCTTATCTTCAAAACATGCAACTCTCGACATACTGACCACACGCATTTCTTTGGTCATGAATTTTATTTCTATTTTAATGAGATTCAAGTACATAGATTCTGACAGCTAGAGAAATCAAACTCAAGGTTGAGAACAACAAGTAAGCATTGCATCTGGACAAACATACAAATGTCAAACCATAGGCAGC
Source organism: Phoronis australis (assembly GCA_002633005.1). Taxonomy (NCBI): domain Eukaryota; kingdom Metazoa; phylum Phoronida; family Phoronidae; genus Phoronis; species Phoronis australis. Next base: position 92,920 of record NMRA01000273.1, read on the forward strand.
ACAACACTGAAATAAGTGGGGAGCTATAGCCCCTCAGCCTCCTAGTGGGTGTGCCGCCCATTTGCTCAAGTGTTTGTGAATAAAGTTCATTTAAAAGTCCAGGTGAGGTACTCTAAATTGTAAATGTGCAAGTCCATTAACTGGATGATTTTATGTGTCTCAATTTTGTTCCTTATACTTTGTAATTAAGTAGTTGAACATAAATTGAAAAAACTCCAATGTCTACCATTTTGTAAGTGATAATCTATGAGTCAACCTTCACTTACACGTTACCTAAAATGCAGCTCCTGCGGTTTACTCAAGAGTTTCACATATAGATGGATATAGCACATACAGCCGCATGGGTCATCAAATACAAATAACTCAGGGAACTAGAATATTTCGTTTTCTGAAAAAATCTGACTCATACTCCAAACCTTTGCACATTTTGAATGACTTCATGTCAAAAGTGGCAACCAAAGAAACGGGATTATTACAGAATTATGCATACCTGAAACTGATGCTCATCACTTCCAAATAAAGTCTTGAAACCTTTTTCTTCAATTTCTTTCCTGTTATCCTCTATCCACCCATTTAAAGAGAATGGCATCGTCAGCTTGGTCATGGTGTCAATCTCAAATGCAGGCTTGGGTATCGTACCTTAAGCCAGACCAAAAACATCACACGGGAATGTTCACTAATTTCAGATGTACATTCAGAGAAAACATATCATTCATACAACACTATACCTGTTGAATGTGCTTCTCATTCAGACATAATCTTTAGATATTCCACTTTCACAGGTTGAAAGACAGCGATCAACATTGGCACCAACCTTGGGCCCATTATAAGAAACTGTCTTCTAGTTCATTTTTGACTTATTAGAAGTCTAAGATTTGTCTCAGTTTCCATTTACTTTGAAACTTCCACATTCGGTTAGTTAGTCAAAACTAAGACAAAACTTAAGCAAATTGGCCGAAATTTAAGATTTGTCTTAGCTAAGCCAGTTTTCTTGGAACAGGCCCCTTACTCATACACCTCTCTCTGGAGCCAAGTCCTTATGTCTAGATACTTTTAAATTCAAACACTTTAAAGACTACCCGAGAATCAAACATCAAGTCTATATGAATTACGAAGAGGAAAAACCTGACTGTGCTTATTTTTAAATAACAAATATTTCTTGGTGTAGCCTGTACTCTATAGAAGAATAAGTTCTCAAATGTAAATATCAATCTGGTTCCCTGCAGTCTTTGTCTGGCATCATACACCCCGAGACACAAGCAAATTATCTACCATGATTATGGAGGAATTTTTATTTCAGGTAGTATTGCATCATAAAGTCATCACTCTACTTCACAGAAAAGGAACTAAGATCAGTGTTTGTGATCATGTGGGTGGCTGGTGCTGGCGGTTCTTGTACTATCATTGTTGATAATGTACTGAGGAACAGCCAAGTTCTTATTAATCAGCTCCACCCTAATATTCATTCTTGTCAATAAGTCTTCCAAATAAATAACAGACTACTCAACTCACCGGGTATTGGCTTCCCCGTTTTATGTTGCTCAGAAGCAAAATAAGCTTTTATAATAGGGCCTAGTTGGCTGCCCAGATCATCACAATAGAACCAACGCTCGTACAATGGTTCCAAAGTAGGCTTGCCGTCAACCTCAACAAAGTATCTACAAAGAAGTGACTTGCAATTAATGTGATAGAAACTACATACTTCGAAACTGTCATCTTTCCACAGGAGTATGCTGTTTTAAGGCTTTTCTGGAAGACCCCTACTGGGTTCCCCCCCGAGTCTATCTCAAGGAGAAAATAAAAAATAGTACTGTTTAACAATCACACGCAGGGAGCAAAAGACCAATGGCTAAAGGCACTATGAGCATCTAGTGTGCAGGAACACAACAGAACCATTTCTAGTTTGATATTCATTCAACAGTCACAGCATGGAGTAGCGACATACACAGCGTCATGGCCAGTCTTTAATAATAAGTATGTTTTGTTCTTCCAATACCCACAAATCATTTTTAATTTGAGAAAGGGACAAAGTAAGAAAATTCAGTTACGAGGTATATTCAAATTAATAAGCAATTTTGACATAGCAAATCACTGAAGGCACCAGATTCAGTTTGAGCCTGCGACGGAGTTCATACACAAAAAAATTTCATACACAAAAAACATAGAGCTCCTAAAGATCAGTTTTGTGATTTGCATTAATTACTCCCTTCTACTTTCAATCAAAGAGTTTCACATACTTTTCTGTAACCATTTTAACAGTAGTTTGGATAGTAATCAAAATTTTACAACCTCAGGAACAACCAAAAATGACTGTATTTTTCCAAAAAAATGCTATAGAATTTGGAATCTTTTAATTTCTGGTATTCTTTGCGAGTATAAGTTGTCACGACCGCAACAGTTGCATAACGCTTACTAAACAAAGTTATGTAAAAATTTTGTCTTTGTTTTCATTTTTAGCAACTTTACTACACAAGTGGTGGCAATTTTCTTGACATTTTTAAAATTATTTATTGACCTTTTTAAAAAATGGATTAGCCTGTTCGGGATACAGTGCTAGCAGTAGTCAGGGTAACAAAAAGAATACAGAGTGTCTCCGAAAAAGACTTAAGAACAGCAATATGTAAAAATAAATTCATTGTTCAATCACCTTTTTAATTAAAGCTAAAATAAAATGCACTGAAAAAAAGAAAACATCAAATTTGTGATGTATCATGACCACATCTTTGCCTTTGCAAGTCGTCATACGCGGATTCAGCATCCCATCACATGAATAATCAATTAGCCAAGAGGGGCAACACCAGCTCACTCCGATTTTGGCCAAAGGAGCGTTGACGTATAGCTAAGTATGTCAGCCATGAACAATTTAAAGGCAGTAAAATGATGCTACTGACCATTGTGAGATATATCCTTTAAACAAATTATCAGGCCTGTGTTATGTTGTCCAACATGTAAGATATGTATCCTTCTAGTAGGACTCATCCCACCACTGTGATCTTGCCCCAGACACAAGCAAAAAGCACTCTGCGGATAGTTACCACAAAAATTCATGCCAACAAGTCTTTCTGTTGCTTTCTTACCTTCAGCTTAAGCTTGAGCAATGTTCTGAGAGGGAGAGGCCGGGCTAAAAATTCTATCTATCACAAAAAGAAGCTGCAGACCAATTTGAACTATTACCTCAAACCATCCAATTCTGTCTTGTGTCTCTCTCTTTCAATAACCAAACCAACAGTGTTGGCCGACCGCTGTGGGGAGTGGGGAATTTTACCAGGAAGCAGAAATATCTGTCAACAAACAACGCCACTTTGGTAGTAATTTCAACGATGTATGGTTACCAATTAATCTCGTACAGCATTCAGGTATTCCACTTAAAAAGCAGTATACCCAACTCACCTTGACCAGGAGTTTGTTTTTCAGAAATCGTATCTTTTCAGAGAAAAGAAAATGCATCAAGAACTTCATTAACTCAGAAGCATTTCCACATTTTCACTCACAAAAGCAATGCTTGAAACAGAGTTTTTGAAACTATCCAGAAGAGTTGTCGTCCAAAACAGCTGCTGAGAACATGCAACACTGTTGGTGCACTTCATTTGTTAAGTTTCTCTATGACTTATACAATTGTATAGTGTGATTATGGAGGAGTACAGCAATTTCATAATGAGCAAATAAGATAGAAATTATTTCTCAAAAAAAAAACCATGCCTAATGCTGTAACTTGGTTAGTAAAGTCAGAGAGAAAACTAGTCACGTCTGACAACAACCATGTTTTTATTACCCAACATCCTTAGCTACACCACACCAGAGACACCAAGTGTCGAACAAGTACACTAGACGCTATCAAGATACTGCATCCCTCCCTTCCTAAGTCTAAACTTAACTCTACTTATGAGTTACATACTAAACACAAGAGTCAAAGTGCTCTACAAGTCAAGTCTATCAGGAGCCTTCACAGTCCGTTGTGAGCGACGAACAACTGGTGTCCCGGTTGGCGGTATATTGTTCACCACATCTGGCACGATACCCTGATCTGAAGGTTTATCAATAGAATTATTAACACTAGTGTCTGGTACAAACACAAAATCCTTAGAGTCAGCACTAATGAATGAATCTGATTTCAGTTCACGATCTGGTTTCATGCTATGAACAATATGATCAACATGGCGCTTCAGGANTGAGTTTAAATTATTTCCAAACACAACACTGAGCTCGCAATCAAAGACATACAAACGTTTGGCATGTAATACATTTGCACAAACAGGCTGCAGGAAATCAATTTACAGTAAAATCTGCATACATCACAGGTACACTACTTTTTAATACAATTACTCTCTTTACAACTACAACTTACAGAAGAGAGAATATACACATTAACCCTGCAGCTGTGCACCATGTACGCTTAACTTAGAGAAAATTTTGCAATATGTTTATTCTAGCTAGCATGTCCATTAAGTCATTTGTACGAGTCATAGTTTGCCTTACTCCGATAAAATTTCATGATCTGATTGGATCAGAGACTCGCTGCACGACAGGACTTATCTCCATAGCAACATACCTCGCCTTGCTTTATGGGAACATCTTTATGGACTCCTTGTTCGACCACCTTCAGGCACATGTCACCTCGCACCATATAAAACAGCTGCAAACACACAGGCACAATACCTGCTTAAATTAATAATTTTCAGATCAATTACAACGCCAAGATTCTTCAATTTAAAGGAAAACACGGAGTAACAGTGAAATTTCATTTCATTGAAATTATCAACAAAAGTAAATAGGACGAAAACTGTACTCCATTATATTGCACAGTTTATATTGTATCGCTTTCATCAATAAACGCACGGTGAACACCACAGTGATCTTTTTAAGATTAGAAAAATGACCATTATGGCAATTACTTTTATTGGAATAAGACAGAAATTTGCTGTGTTAATTTCACATCCCAATAATAAAGGCAGCAATGCTTGCACTCAAAATGATAGAAAAGTGGAATATTGCTTAGTCTAATATCTATAAGAGAAGGAAGCCGGATGCCCTTGCTCGGAGACTTTAGTATTGTAATTGTCATGCAGTGGCCCCCAGTGTTGGCATTAACACGAACACCATTCCCATCATTAAACTACGCAACAAATCAAAAATGAAGTATTTTTTTCGTGTGCCACTGAGTTACCAAGAAGTAGCCACTTTTATCACACTGACTTCAACATGTTTGCTAGACTCAAGGAAAGAGGAATATACCAAAAAATGTTTTCATTTTTTGTTGTTTACCATAAAATGTTGCCTCATTTTTGACATTAAAACTGTGAAGTTATTGAATTGAATGTCCATGTATTCATTTTACACCCTCCATAACTAGTGGTTGGGGGGTAACCCCTGCTCAGTTTATATAGGTCAAGACCCCTCTCCCAAAAGGCGAAGGCAACCTTTTCTCATGTCATTTTTAGCAAAACCACGGTTTGTTGATTATCCCAGACATATTTTTCACTTATTTACTGCTTTTCGTAATTTAATTAATTACTCGTAGTCTACTCCGGAAGTGATGTTTTGGGAGGCAAGAATTTCACGCTAATTTCTTTTCATATAGTCTGACTGTGAGAGCAGTCGAGTCAGTCATTGTTTTAGCTCGGTTGTGGTAAGTTCGGTCGTCGTTTGCTTTTGCTTACGAGTCAGTCAACATGCCACGCTGTTGTTGCGTACTGGGGTATACTCATTGTCTCACGTACAGAGAAGAACTGTCCCACTTGCCGAGTGTCCCGCGACACACTCCCACTGGAGGGTGATCTGAGCACCCAAACTGCTTACATCCCGCCGTGTGACTCCCTCGTCACACACCTGGCACCTTCTAAATAGCTCCAATACAAGTCCACAATAAACTTCTCAAACTTAGGCTCACCAATCTGTTCATTGGATGACGAACTGTCCTCTTCACTGGGTGTCGAACTGGGCCTGTATTCACTCCCACTACTCAACATCGCTGCAGGGCTGCTTACAGGCTCTGCCGAGGCTAGAGACAACAACACAAGGCGAATCGCTGCTAGTTCCCAGAATTGCACCCAATGGGTTACGTTCGGAGGCACGGGTGACATTAGATGAAGTGCCTTCAGTCACTGTATATAGTGGCCACAGCTCGTGAGGCTTCTCGCTTCAAAAATGCACTTCTCGGGGTTGGCGACGGGGCACTGCCGGGAATTAACAGTGACGGTATGGTACCCTTCTTCAGGTGTTGTTTCTCAGGGATCTTCATCATTTCAGCATACATATCTCAGTCATAATCTGACTGCAGAAAATGCTTGCCACACACACGGTAACCCTCCACTGCTTTGTACGTTGCATGGACGGGTAGCACTGCGTTCTTCACATGAACGAGCAAGCCAAGTACAGCGAAGTGTGTCATCTTTCGGAAAGCGACGCAAGGTACCCAAAGCGCGTGTGAGACAATAATGAGTACATCCCGGCACGCAGCAACAGCGTGGCATGTTGACTGACTTGTAAACAAAAGCAAACGACGACCAAACTTATCACAACCGAGGTAGAACAATGACTGACTCGACAGCTCTCACAGTCAGACTATAATGAAAAGAAATTGGCGCGAAACTCTTACCTCCCAAAACGTCACTTCCGGAGAAGAGGACGAGAAGTTGATTAAATTACGAAAAACTGTAATTAAATGAAAAATGTGTCTGGGATAATCAACGAACCTTATTTTTGCTAAAAGTGACATGAAAAAAGGTTGCCTTCGCCTTTAATGTTTAAACTGCTGTAGGGGATTACGTGGATTGGGACTAAAACAAGTTAAAAGGATTCTTGTCAAGTCCTGGGATAGAATGCCAAATCCTTAGCACCATCACAGTGCCACTATGTCTGTCCATATACACCTGACCCCTATGGACACAATCTTGAATCATTGCCTGCAGTATTGGTTACCTCCTCTCCCTCTTCAAGATGATAATCCTTTCTGGAATTGGGTCCTCCCACATAGAAGTGCTTCATCTGTCCATCATTATGCCTATAACCAAACAATGGTACTCGGATCAGTTTGACCCATTAAGCTTGGTAACACTTGACGGAGCATCACCTTAAATAGGCAGAGGAAATATTGAGTTCAGCAACTAGGACTGGTAGCGGATGAGGGAGGGGCTCAGACCCCAGATCGCGGCAGAATCGTTTTTTTTTTAGTCCAACGATAGATTTTCTGAACAGAAGGTCCACATCCCCAGCCACCGCAACTTTCGGGCAGCCTGTGCACATACAATCGCGCTTTGACCAATTCCCTGAGGCAACATGTTGGGCCCCCACTTATGGTATCCTAGATCCACCGCTGCCTTATTTCTTGATGTTTTCTCCCAGTTTCAACAAGTTCCCTGCTCCCTTACTAATCATTTCCCAATATCTCCAAAACAACTATTGATGAGAAAAGTAAATCTAGGAATAATATCTGTGCCAGTAACCTTTTTCAATGTTAAAAGGTCTAGGTGTTGTGGTAAGTGCCTATTGCATTCCCAAATGGTAAGAAGTATTCTTAGTTAATGTGAACTAGCACCTAATGCCAAAGTTGCACAATTAGGCGGTACATTCCCAACTGACAACTAGGTACGCATCTTACTCTGTTGGGATTGCAATGTTAGTAACCACTTACAACACCTGGACTTTTATGACCGACTTATTTTGTTTGGGATAAGGTAAAAGAGATGGGCATCAGTGACAACCATTACATGTTCGTGACAATATTCTTTCCCGTGCATTTTAGAGAGTGCGTACTAAAAAGAATCAAATCCTTCATTGGAAATTGAACTTTTTCATTGTCTTATCAGCAAAACCTGGTTAGCTACAACAACAAAAAGAGAAATAACTCGCATTGCAATCTGCTGTTCCTACGGTCCCAGCCACTACTGAGTGATCTGCTTGAACAATAAAATGTAAGCTAATGACATCAAGCTGTTATGTATCACCGGCAGGCGAGGTGTGTAATATATGGCCATGGTCCGACACATAATCACAAATGTGACAAATGGTACGGCATAGCGAAGAACACCAAAGGCTAGCTGGCACGATGAGTCTTGAGTGAAGAGGACCACCAACTCTGCCCAGCGAATAGACAGTGACCACCCGGTCCGTCTCTAGCTGGCTCCAGTAGAGACAGTGAAGCTCTATATAGCTTTTTGGCAAATTATGCCTCACACTGATTAAAACATCACAGTCACATTGTTATTGAGAACTTTTTGCGCACCAGTACCTCAGGGGGCCGTCAATGTCTTTAATTTGTTCAAACTCAAACAAACAGTCCTGTAATTAAGCTTTTTCCTCAAGCAGTCCTAGTTGCCCAAATGGGCAACTGGCCATTTTTACACTAGGCACACTTCTGTTTTTACCGCGCATGCCAGGAGCAAGTGCAGTGTTAAAATTGGGCATTTGCTGATTTAGGCAACTGAATGAAAGACTGCTCAAAGAAAAAGTTTGATTACAGGAGTATTTGTCGAGTTGGAAGTAATTAAAGACATTGACGGCTTCTTAAGGTGCTGTTGCACAAAAGGTACTTATAACAATGTGACTTTGATGTTTTAATCAGTGTGAGGCAAATTTGCTGGAAAGCTTCCGGCGTATGAAGCTCCTGTTCTGGGGCCAGCTAGATACAGTGGGTGGTAAGCGGTCAGTTGGGGACCATCACATGACAGTGACCAAGTGACACTGAAAGCATTGGTCGGATATAGCAGTCCCTGATTTTGAGAACCAGTTTCACTGAATATCGGGCCCACTATTCAGTGATTGCCTGGTTCTCAGAATCGGGGAGCGTTATATCCGACAGGTGCCGGGATATTTGGCCTTTTGGGTAGAGTTAATGTTAATCAACTGCAAATGACAAGAAACATACATCATTTTATTACAGACTGGAGGCAAAAAGAACTTCTCGTTTTCCTGTATCCATTCTACTGTATTAATTACTCCGGTAGACGTCATGCTGATCTTTGCAGTGAATTTTCGACAGTAGGACTCCCTTGGCCGTCTTCTCCCTGTTGTGTTGTTCCCGCGAAATGACCTGCCACCGTAACTTGACCTCAAGGTCAGTGACCGTCTTTGGCTTGATTCCTTTCGAGTGGGGTACAAATCAATGCAAATGAAGCTAAAACAAAAACAAAATTTCCATATAAGTCAATTGATTCATCCTTATGTGTGACACATGTGCTAGGTAATAAGTCTATGAAAAATGTAAAGTTCATTGGTGTCAAATGTTCGACTGAGTTATTTCAGCGTTTCCGTTTCAGTACCGGGAAAGATTTGGACTTGGAGAAGAATGCTGCAGTTATAATTTAGTTATATTCGTGGCATCTTGTGAAAATGTAGCTTTTGAAATATGCACAGAAGACTGAGGGGTCTTAAGAGCTCAAAAGCTGTACATGAAAAGTTTGAAAAGCTAAATTTCAGAACTTGCGAGGTAAGAATTGTTAACAAGGGAAAAGCACACTGCCCGTGACATCTCGTCCATACCTTCCCTATCTGGCCTATGGCATGCTATGGCTATGCTGACTGACACTGATGTCTGTGACCACCGTGTCTCGCTGGCCCCAGTAGTTCAGCTAAAGACGGTGGTCACTGTCTATGTCACTGACTAACATAAAACTAGAAATGCATTTTTGGTAATTGTCTATGTCATGTTAGCCAACTTAAATGAACAGTTACTGGCACGATATAATTATAATAGCATAGGGTAGAATACGCAAATGAAAAAAATTGTTACCATTTAAATCATGGGCGGCGCAGCACTGAAAAAAGAGGGGGGGCTAAAACCCTCAGCTCCCCTGTGGTGCATGGGCGACATAGCTCTGAAGAAAGTGGGGGGTTATGGACACCTATGCCTATAGTGTGCTGCCCATGTAGATGGTAATAATTTACTCTGCCACAGAATCCTGAATGCACACATCACCATCCCTGCGGAGAGAGGTGAGTAAAAACCACTTGCTGTCCAGGGCTTTATTCAAGATTTCGAAAACAGGGTGTCCAAAATGAGGTTCCCAATATTACAGGGAGTTCATGATTCCAACGACACGCAACCCCCACCCTCTCCACCGTTCACCAGCAATACCCCCCCACACACAGTGAGTTTTTTTACAATAAAATACATAGACCAAGGCTTTTACATCTAAGTTTACAGAAACAACCTTCTGTAGTGAGCTTTTTTACTCAAAAAAAAACTGTTGACCAAGACTTTTACATCTAAGTTTACGAAAACAGCCGAGTTGCTTACCAAACAAATATTAGAGATATTGCTTGAATGATGAGTACACTATGTTTTTGGTGATCTTGAGTCATATCATCTTAACTAGCTTTAGTATTCTGTAAAATGAGTCGTCAGAGCTGCAGTTACAAAACAAGAAAATTGCACATATGATGTGTGGTTTATATTTTGGCAACAGGTGTCACTGCTGTACCATATTAAAGCCATAAAACACACATTGAAAAGCACGAAACAGGTGGAAACTAAAAAGATGAAAATCGTGAAATTACAGCTCTGAAACACAAGTTTGGAGTTACAGTAAGGTATGACCCCTATATAAAATAAAAAAAACTATACATGTAACACCTCTGGGAACATAGTCAACAGTGGAAGAAAATTTGACAACCAAACATGGATACTCAATGGTTTCAACTTTGTTTGAACATGGCAACATTGTATATACCTTGTATCTGAATATAAAAAAGAGCCAGAACTGTGAGTTCACTCTTCAGCTGTGTGCCTCTTTCATTAACTGGGCTTCCTAGTAATCATTACAATGTGTGTGTCCAAACTTGAATGGTTCTGATTGACAGTGGGCGTCCAAATGATACATTGGGCCCTCCTTGCCAGAGCTCCAGATTAGTGCACGTCCAAGACATAGGCTGCATAAAGTTCTGTTGCTGTCGTAACGGATAGCTGCCACCAGTGTTGTCAACTACAGGTTGGGGCTGTCTACTGTCTGGCGAATGCGGGGTGCACATCTCACTAGTATGCCACTGTATTGGCATTGCGGCGTGGCGTGACACCTTGCACTAATTTAGCCTTTGGGTTTTATGCCTGCCCAGGTTGACTTATCAGGTTCACAGCCTCGGTGGTTTTCTCGGGACTTTCGTAGACACCAGCACTGTGCCTGACCTGGTTATGGACTGCATCGTGAGGTGACCATGCGGGAGCTCGGTTGCCACACACACCGTCAAGCTTGCGCATATTCATGTTCAATTTCAGGGTGTTTGCTTGCTGAGGTTGTCTCAGTGCCACTGACCTGGCCGACTGGTAACATTTGGTTCGCGTCCTCCTCGACCGCAGGCCTGCCTTTTGCAGAACTGAGAGGTCGTTCTGAAACCCGGTAACAATGGCCGATAAACGGTGCTTTTCTCGAGTCTTTGATGCACCATCTATCGACCATTGTTACTGGTTTCAGAAGGACGTTTTGTACATATCAAAGGTCCCTCCCGCCCCAACCCAGACGTCTTACCCAGTCATCTCAAGAGCTATTGCCTGTAGGCATAGACGAGTGAGAGGCCTTTTTATTACTACACTCACCGCACTCTTACCTATGGTCAAGGATTAAGAGCCGCACTGCCTGGAACTTGGGCCCTCTTAGTATGTATCCGCCTCCTCAAAAACTTGGGAGGCCGTGTGTCCCCTCTCTTTTGTCGTGAGTATGTACCATTGTGTGGGTCTGCAAGTGTTCATCCAGGATTTCAAAAATAGGGCGTCCAAAATGGGTTTCTCAATTTCTCAGGACATCTATCATTACACCTTACTCCTGTTTAGTCTGCATTCCAGACAATACTGTTTTTGTCCTGATATCAATCTTTCTTTTGTTAATTGCCAGACTTGAGCTTTTGTCCGATGTCACTATGCAATTCCCAATTTTCTGCCATACTGGGTGTCATTTTTAAGGCCTTTCAAAATCACGGCATACTGGCTTGGAATTCCTCTGGTCTGTACTGAATATTTTCACCAGTGAAACATTTCGTTATGATTTTGTTGATGTTTTTACGTCTTAATATTTTAGGATCTTCTCACAAAGACAGATGTAGATCTCATGCGCCTACTTGACACTGGCCCGCGTGCTGTCAACGACATTGTCACTGCTGCTTGCCAATATGCAGCTCCCAAACCCTGCACAGTATGTATACTCTAACGTGAGACTCGCATGAACCAATGTGTGGTTGTAAATTATACTGGCTTATATAGAATTCCAAAACTGGTCGTTATTCTGTTTTTCTAAGGCTGGTTGCCTTTTCGCAAATAATGTCAATTTTAGCAAATGTTATTTTATGATATCTACACGATACACAGTTCGTGCTTGTGGATAAATTTGGTAAAGTAGAATTTCACTTGTCAGGCATATTGTGTAATAAATAATTGAAGAATTTCACTACATGGTTATCTTGAGGGTTTTTTCCAGTAATGTGGTCTGCTTTTGTTACGGGGAATTCAGGCCATTTTGTCTAATTGTTTTTGGCGTGAACTGTAGTTCTATTGCAGCAATACATATGTTTGAAATTCTCACAAAGTCTTAGTGTATTCATAATTTTTCATATCATTATCCTGCTACCCATTGAGTAGAGAATTGTTTGCGCAAAGTGTTGTTATACTGAAACTCGTTAGCATTTTTGACTGCTTTAGGTTTTAGATATGTGGCACTCCTCTGAGAAGCACAGGTGTCACCTAGTGACATCTCTTGGTGAACTAGACACAGTGTTAAAGCATGGCTTTATGGCCGGGACCATTACAGAGGTGAGGGGCTTTATTATTTGCTCTTCAGAATGTGTTGAGTGCGTCATATTTTGAAGTGCATGTTGTTTTGAGCAATTGTGTCTTTATATGCTTCAAAGTTAAATAGAATTTCCATCCCCACTTACGACGTAAACAAGATAATTACGAAACAGCGTAATTAACTTTAGCAAAGTGATATCATTTTTTTCATGATTGCAATTAGTTTCAGTGATTGACTAGCAGCTCAGTGTTGAAAGTGTTGGCCAACCTTATCAAAAGTGAGGATTTCTAAACACTTTTCTGTTTTCCAATGCCCTGAATGAACTGCTAGAACTATAGAATGAGTCGCAATCAATACCAGATATAGCAATTCAGAAAATTGCTGATGTGATCTTGAAAGAAAGGAAGACAGACAGACAGACAGAAACAAAAGTTTCTAACAAAACTATATTTTTTGCTATCTAAATGCATCAGATATTTATTTCAGTAGATTGCATATGCTATGAACAACTGACTAATGGTAGTTTACTGCTGAAACGGTATTCTGCCTTCACTTTTGCTGGTCATTACTGCTTCACACTTAGTTGTTTCGTTTGTTGATTGCTGTAGATCACAGGACCGTCAGGTTGTGGTAAAACCCAGCTCAGTATCCAGTTGGCTGTTGTGGCAGTATTATCACTAGGTGGCTCTGTTATATACATCGACACGGAGGCCGCATTTAGTGCTGAAAGGTTCGTGTGCATGTGTGATTGGAAGTCATAACTTATCTACCTATTTTTTGGAATTACCATAATTGGTTGAACTGTTCCTTCAACTGCTTTTTTCTTTACAATAAATGCATTAATAGTGAATTGCTTTTAACAAAGCACAGTTTCACCTTGTTTGTATTTGAAAGGAGTTGCTCCTCTTTGTCATTCATAATCAACCTGTGATTTGTGGCTTAACTCTACAGACTATTGTATCAAGCTTTGTGCTGTAGTAACTCTCATAGCTACACCTCAGCCTCTATGATGGGGATTGGTGATATACTAGAGTTCGATGCCTGTCACATTGTCACAAGAGTATTTCGTCTAAGCTATGCTACATAAACTCCTGTCTTACTTACATCCAGGTGGATGCAGGTGGCACAGTGTAGATTTCCCCAGCATTTCAGCTCAGAGCAGCAGTTGGTGGATATGGCTAAGCAAGTTCACGTCTATGTGGAGTCCACATGTAGCAGTCTCTGGGACAGGTACAATTTGGATTCTCTTTACCTCTTTGCATTCATTTTTATTTCTCCTGTTACCTGAGCCTGGTCATTTTGACACGTGGGTATGATGTGCTACAAGGGGGGAAATGCTATATACATGTCAACCTATATGGAGTGTCCACATTTTATACGCATTTGATTCAATTAATGTAGTATATGGGCGTCCGATTAAAGTAATACGGATTCTTGTAAAAAATCTTAGATTTATTTATAGCTATGATCAGTTCCTACGATTATTACAGAGCGCATAACATTTACAAACATACTGTACACCACAGAAAAAATGTCACGCTGCAATCCAGTTTAGAGTTCTTGTGGATTATTTCTTTAAATGTGGACGTTAACAAATATGGTACATGTGGGGGACCTGAGGGGGTTGGCGTGATGCTGTCTGTTATGAGGTCGCACTGTCTTTATGTAAAATTGACATTTTGGAAATGATTGAAGGGTTTGACCGTGAATGTAATTAGATCGGGGTTTTAGTGTTAAGAATTACATAATATTACGTGGCAATGAATCATGGCGGTGTTTTTCATAATCGAGGGGTTCTCGTCCACATAATCGGGGTTCTCCTCCTGGTAATAGATGGCTCTTTCTTCTCACAGTGGATGGTGGGTTGTCACTTCATATTTGAAGTCCAGTGCGTTGCCATGGTAACCAGGAAAAGGTATCCAAGGCAATACCAACTGGTGCAAATCCAACCGAAGATGATACAAATGCTGGCCGAAGTCACCATCACCTTCGTTTACCCACCTGAGATGATACCTGCCTTATCTTCGATTATGTAAGAATTAATGATCCATTCCTATCGCCTAATGGGTTATCAATGTCATTTGCAGGCTTCAAAGTCTAGAAGAGGACATCATTAAAAAGCGCGCTTGTCTGGTGGTAGTTGATTCCATTGCGTCTTTAGTCAGAAAAGAGTTCAACAATCAAGGGTGGAGAACTTTGATTGAGCGCACCAAGTTGCTATCTAAAGAGGCATCCATGTTGAAACGACTAGCAGAAGACTTCGCCATTCCAGTAAGTTGCAGGCTATTGTCTTAATAGCTGTTCATATAAAAGGTGATCGTAACTTTGAAATGAATTTTGTTGTGGTTCCTTTTTTGTACTGTAGGTAATAATATATTTCTGTATATTTCCATTAAGATTTAACCCAAGTGCGGTTAGAATACGACATTCATTGTAAACCAGCTTCCATCAGTTGTGAGTTGGGTGGTCTTGGGATGTAGATATCGGATGGTAGTGCCAGTTCAGTTCCCAGCCAATTAACATAACCTTACATTTAATCACATATATTTCTTGTTACTTGATAATCATATTGGTTAGTCACTTAATGAGTTCAGATAAAGTGACTTAACTCTGACTGACCAACAGTTTTAATTTTAAGGCTTGTATTGCCAGTAAAGCCATGAAACAGTTTTTATAAGTAACGTGTCATTTACACGATATGGGTGTGTTGGTGTGCTCCCATCGCTATCTGATGTTGACTTATTGCAGTCCATGCATAGCATCCAATGACTGGAAATGTGATGTGTAGACTGGAAATGTGATGTGTAGACTGGAAATGTGATGTGTAGACTGGAAATGTGATGTGTAGACTGGAAATGTGATGTGTAGACATGCTTTCAAATGAACAATATTTAAGTGTTGCGTTCAAGAGGAAAGAATTTTAATGGAGAATTTTTACTTATTTAATAGAAATTACAGTACCTCAGTTGTTGTTGAGTCTTGGAGAATATTCACCATACTGAACACAGTGATGCCATCTTCATGAGTGTTACGTATAGTTGCAATGATTTTCGATATACATATGGGCATGGGTCAATTCACCCGTGAAACCTTTTAATGTACAAGTCATTATAGATGACCTATGGGGCACCACACTGTGACTACATGGACAGGATTTACATTAAAGCTAAATCATCGCTGACCATTGTTTCATGCTTTACAAATAAGTTTGCAATATTTATGATACTAGAATGTAATAATCATGATTTATACAAATGATAGTGATGGTCAAGTTGTTGTTTCGACATATTAATGGCCACAGCCCAAGGGGCCAGGACTGGAGGCTTGAATGTATAGATTCATTCATTCATTCATGATATTATTGACTTCTAATGATTTGTAGTTATTAAATTTTGTACCATATATAAATATATACGCACGCCCTCCCCCCCCCACACACACACAAACACACACACACACACACACACACACACACACACATAGGCGCTGAAGGCCACACTTGCCAGTTAATATGAAATTCAATGTAGTTATGAGAAAATTAGTAGTTTACAAATGACTACTTAAAGTGAAAAATTGTTAGCGTGGTTATCAGATGTACATGTGTCTACACGGCTGTTGTTACGGATCACTAGGTTACCTAACAACCATTGGTAATTACCTTGTTACAGTGTGTGTCAGGCATTGGCAGGTCTGGGTCTGACGACCATGGACCGCATGGTGTTTGGCAATCGTCCAAACTTTGTATGAGAAGCCTGTTCCTGGATGTTGTTAAGTCTGCAACAGAGTTCGAACAGGGTATAAACAGGGGAGCATTCCTTAGACTTAGTTTTTTGTGTGAAAAGCAAGACCTCGCAAAATTGCAAGAGTGAAAAGTGAATGTTTTCGCGAGTATGTTCGGGAGTTTACTAGCCTTTCCTAGCAAAATGACAGCCAATAAAGTGAGTGGTTGGTGAGGTTGGATTGTTGAATTGTGAGATCAAGTTCACTATTGACATTCCGATTTGCGGAGATTTTGCTCTGCAGGGGCAAGTTAATATCTTACGGTCTACGGAACTCTGCCCAGTTGTTAAATTTTTTGCAACAGGCCAACACATGTGCCTGTGCATGTCATCAGTGCAGAGATGAGTAACATGCCTTATGTACAGCAAACAGAAACAAAAAAAATAATAATAGCTTGTATTCGTATGATACGGGCATCATCTAGTGCCTATTCAAGTGATTTGGTGTCTTCTATCGTAAGTGGCAGTGTTGCTAGAAAAGGGTTTGAATTGAGCTCAAACTAAGAGACCAAGTGCCCATGAAATGCTTCTAACTGTTTTCAAGTTTGTTGTAGTTATTTAAGACATAGGTTTTTGTTTCTTAGGACTTTCAATTTTTGGTTAACCCTAAGCAAAAAATGAGAATAGTGCTATCTGCAAAAGTGGTGTGTATTGATATGTTTTGATGGAGTGTTCCTGTAAATCCCGGTTGATTTATTTTACTTTAAAAATATTCTTGAAGTAAATGTTTTTCAATTTGATAATTGGATTATGTAATCAAGTAGCCATTGAGGTGTTCCTTTCAGTTGGTAATTGAGAACTTGAGCATTAGGACTCAACCCTAGGTTTTTTAATGATTCATTAAATCTGGTGATTTTAATGACTGTGTGACTCACTAGCCATTGCCACACATGTGTTCCTGTCAGTCGTTCAAACTGTGTTCACAGAGTATGACCGCCAGTTGACATTTGTCCATTACTCGCTATTTAACAACAGGTGTGTGGCAACATCTGAGCCAAAAAATAAACTAGAGAAACAATCACTGGTAGCTCGGCCACAGCTGTTGATCATTAGATGTCTATTGGTGACAAGATCATCGACTTTAAGCTGTTTCTTTTCCAAGGCAGTAAAGTTGAAATGAACTTGTATGTAAGATATGAAATATCAAGAAGGATACTGTGGTTCTGGTCTACTTCAGATAACGAGGAGCTTCAAGTGGTATGTAATCGATAAAGACTGACCACGTTGAACACACTTGTTCTTCAACAGAGCCTAATAGACAACACAAGTGGCTGTTTGGGGCCCCAGTGGGAACCTTACGCCAATACTAATAATGAACATACAGTGTTCAGTGATAAGGGACCCCCCAAGTCGAACCTAACTGAGGGACCCCCAAGGGCCTATGCCTGAGGCAACTCATACTGGGATATTATGAATAAGGTAATGAAGTGATTGCATGTGTTTTATGAACTTTACCTGAATGGCAGGTGGGTCTCATTAGCACGCCATCGACTTTACTCACCTAGTTGACACAGACCACATGCCTCACATACAGAGAAACATATTTTCCAGTGTGACACTATACCCTGAGATTCGACATATCAGCATTAGGTATGAATTCTTTTTGTAAAAAGAAAAACTTGGCAACATTTCTAAATAAACTGTCGTCCTTTGACTGCATCTTTGTTGTATTCCAAATAAATAGTATTAATGCTTATGGAAGTTTTGCTGTCTCAATACTAGGACCAGCAACCAGTATTTATAGTAAGTAAAAAGTTGGCAAAATCCCAGCAGCAAAGTATTGGTTTTCTCATGTGTCCTGGAAAAATTTAAGTACACGGAGTATGGTTAATAACTTACATCTTCAACAGATTAAGTTGACTTCATAAATTATATTCAGTTTACTTTAAACTATTCTGGTTTCCTGCAGTGCAGCAGGGCAAGGTGCAGGGAGTTTGTTTACCACCTTGAATTGAGCGCTTGCTCAGTTACATGGAGATTAGGAGAAAAGCATAGCTACACGTATGCAAGGCTATTTTCCACTCACATTTTTGTTAAGTACTTCGAAGAATTAGTGAAATAATGTTAGGGAGTGTTTTCTAAAATTCATTAAAAAATGCCGGGTTATTCCAACATGTTATAATTCTGGAAGTGACGATAAAAATAATGCAGAAATAACGAAATCAGGCCTATATGGTCTGCAGAGATCACTTCATTTTAGTGGTATTTAAAGCAGCCAGAACTTCAGTTTATCGTTGATACGTTTAAACGGGTTGTATTAATTAAGGAGACGGTGTAGCTTAGCGGTTTGAGCTGCGCACTCCCATCAGGGAGACCCAAGTTCGAATCCTGGCTTTACAGACAAGTAATCGAGCGTTGCACAACAGTATCTCCTACTCCTCTGAGTTCAGTGTTGTGAATGAATGAATGTATGCAAGGGATTGAATGTGCCAATTATTTAATTGTCAGTGATATTAGCCACCTTTTTTTACTCCTAAAACTGACAGTAAATGATTAAAAAAAAATTAAACTTCAAGCTAACCAACCAGATGATTGCCTGTTGGGAACTTCCTGGGTTCTGGATTAGAAGTCTGGCCTGCCACTACTTCATCCTTTGGAATGTGAAGACATTCATTATCACTTCACATGAAAAGGTTATTTTTGCTGCCTTAACAATAAATAGTTATCAGTTTGTTCTATTGTCACTGTGTAGTAGGCGTGTGTCTGACACTTCATTTGTTGAAACACTTAAAGGAATACTCGTCTCATTGTAGATAGTGGTGACCAATCAGATCACAACCCGCTATACGCAGACACGGCCCATCAGTGTCCATGGTAAGCTTGCTGCTACTTATTTGTATTGATGATATCAGACAATTTTCATAGAAACAAAATGATCTTTTAGTGATTAAGGATTGTTTTTGATACTGATTTTATTTTCGTATTTTCTGTCTGTGTGTCGTAGTATACCCTGTTTAGTCATTCTGTTGACATCTTTGTTAGCGGGTGTCAATTTTCTATCTATATACTTGGATTTGTCTGTGAGTACTACAACTATGGGTTATGCACAGTACGGTAGTATCTTTGTTAATGTGGCCAGAACGTGCTGGACCACACAAGTGTGAAGCAAGATCATACAAGGGTTTTGGTAGTAAGCTCGCAACCTCATCAACAAGCACTAGCAAAATGGCCCCTATTGAAGGTGATGGGTTAGCTATTTAAAGATTGTTGAATTACGGGTGAAATTTATAGAGAAACTATTTCCACTCTTTCCAAGATTCTTT
This sequence comes from Phoronis australis, assembly GCA_002633005.1. NCBI lineage: Eukaryota > Metazoa > Phoronida > Phoronidae > Phoronis > Phoronis australis. Next base: position 112,675 of record NMRA01000273.1, read on the forward strand.
GTCTCAAGTGTCTAGTGGTACAGAAAGTGTCGCTGGTATGTAATTTCACACCTGTTGTATTGCAGTGCCACGTGATAATGCAGCAGATTTGATTCCATCAGAAGACGATGGTTTTGTGACTGCTGCGCTGGGAAACACATGGAGTCACTGCGTCAATACTCGACTTATACTACAGTACATAGACAACATTCACAGACAGGTAGGGTGACATCTAAATTTTGTTTGCCTGTTCATTTGCAGGTCTTTTTAGAATAGACAACAATTCGTATCTCTGAAGGTGGCTGAATTGGACTCTGCAATCTGCATCCACTAAAACCTTCATGACACCTTTTTCATTAGAACTATTTGTAAGTCAATGAAAGACCGTCGTGTGTTTGGGAACTTTTGAAGAAGCTAAACTTAAATGTTGGCTTCTTAACGACATTCAGAAAAGCGCAAGAAAATTTTGTGTTGCGCTATACTGACCCTTTCATTTAGGTAACTAAAGTCTTGTTAAAAGTTCTTTTATAATTTATTGTTATACTTGGGTGAAGTTGTAGTGATAGGAGCATGAAATTCATTGGCTGCAATAGTGAAACAACTGTTCTTCCTGTGAAATGCATGCATTCAGGCAATCTCTTGAGATCATTATCTCAAGAAACTCTGCTGGTGACCGGGTTAATGTTCTCATTCCCACAAGATCTTAAAGTGATGTCCTCTTTTTTTGTAGATTCTCATTGCCAAAAGTCCAGTGGCGCCATTTGCATCGTTTGTATACAGAGTAGAGGACAAAGGCTTGGTACTAACTGGTAGGTGTACTGTTGTACATGCAAAATATATCAATGCTCAGTATATTTTGACAAGTGGACCTTCGTTTTGCATAGTGAAGGATAGTTTACCGTAAACAGACACCTATTTTGAGACAAGTCTGGAAAAACAATTCCTGTGCTGGCCTTTTGCAGCCGCCGTAGTATTACAACCTTCATCGCCTCAGAAAGTTTACATCAATTTTCGAATCTCTAAATCTAAAGTCTATTCTGCAGAACCGTCTGCTTCCATAAAGCTCTGCTCCCCTCCCATCTGCCCAAAACAATGGCATTAAGATAAATCATACCAAACTACATGAAAGTTGCCTTTGTTGTGTTGTTGGAATAGGATGGCTGGGCAATCTTTCTCAATCCACTCCCACATTTCACAATCTTTTACAAGGAATAGCTTTTACAGTGGTTAAGTTTCATTTTTGTTCCAAGAATCAGTTTCTTTGTCCCTGTATACGTGTGCCACCTGTTGGCCAAACAAATAACTATCCAAGTTGTGATTCTTGGTAATTGCCAACCTTCCTTTCACATTTCACCAAAAATGGTAAATTTCAGCTCATCACGATAATATTTAATTTCAAATTATTTTAAGGTTATGTAGGACCCTTGAGAAGTGGCCAAATTTGACAAACTTCAGAACATCATGTCTTAGAAATGGTTGCTCGCATTCATAAGAAACTTTCAGATACTATGATTTATACACCGTTCTCCAAACCGCTGTTAGGAATTGTGTTTTAAAGTTTGCACTTTTGCATGAAGGTCTATCAATAAGTTGGACTTTTATTGTTTTAATGAAGACAGTCAAAAGTTGCATAAAATGAAAATGAAGTGATCATTTTAGAAACTATAACAGTTTATTTGGGACGTCATCTTATGCATTGTACCATCGGCCCAAGAGTACATTACAAAACGCAACACAAAAGTATTTACAGAAAACGTCTAATGTGGAATGATTTTGTTACAAACTGTGCTAACTTTGTTAAAAATGACTCTGGAATTTCTAGCAAGTACAATTTTTCATTCACTGAGTTAAAAAATGAAATTAGTCTCCTATCTCAAAGACATTAATTTTTTTAACAACAGAATGGACCAATTCTTAGTTCGCGACCAACTGACCCTCTACCACATTCAATTTCAAAACAATGATTTGAACATCGAAGTTTTGTTACGTGCTGTGTGAGTATTAGATTTTTGAAAAAAAGATCCACGAAGGTTGACAGTTACCGCAATGTGTAGTGCAAGTGCAAGAGGATGTTGTCTTTGAAATAACGTTTTGTTTTTGTTTGAAAGACGACAGCATGCAAATGGTATTGCCTCTTTTGTACAAGGAATTTGATATACTAATCAATCTCAATTGGTGTCAAGACTGTCAGTTATGTTGTGGAATACTTATAAATTACCAAGTTCATTTTATTACCTTATCTTCACATCAACTGTAAGCTGGCAGTTGTCACAATTATTTTATAGTCTTGTTTACAACAGTTTGATGCTTGATCTGTAACAGATTGCGCTATTTCTTCACAAATTGTGCTTCCTCAAAAATGATGTTTTCTACTTGTCCTATGTGAACGAACTCCTTTGATAGTCGTTATCAATTTGGAAAGCTTCATGACCATGACCCTGTCCGCATCTCGCACATCTTTCATTTTCTGTTTATTAGCAGAGCCAGTCTGCAGCTCTGTTTTTCTGGCATTTACATGATTTTGACTGTATCTCTCTTGTTTGGTTTCATGCAACCCTTCCTCAGTTTCCGTGGTTCCAGCTAATTAAGATCGTGTAAAGTTTACAGCTGTGAGGTTTTGATTTACTCAATCTGTTACTGGTCACTGCCGGGTACAGTTTCTGATTTGTTGTTTTGTGTTTTGCTGCATTTTTCTTTGATTCGGTTTTTCCTTACTGCTCCGTAGTAGTTGCATGTTTATTTTAGAGGCTAAGGTTTTATGAAAAAGACACCGAAGATCAAACGCATGTGAATCTATTAACAATTCATCAGTGTTTTAAGAACTGCTCAGGCAGACTTTCCGTTTCGTTTGTTCTACGTTTTATCGTGAATCCTGTTTAAAAAAGTTCGCGCTTTACAACTCGTGTTAAATGTAGCGTGTCTGAATACAATTACTGAGTCCTCATTAAGGTTCTACTTCAGTAATGCAAGCATTTGACCGATCTCATTTCTACTTTTCATGATCACGCATTCACGCATGATATGCCAACATTTTTTTTTACTATTTTCAAACAGATTTTTTAGATCACATGTACTCATAGTGGGGAGCAGACGATAATTCCTTCTTGAGCCACAACACTCATCATGCCAGTTACTCCGATTTTTCTGTAGCAAGAACAAATGAGTTTTTGAGCCGGACAGGAGCTGGTCCATTGTTGGTAACTTCCAGCCATGACTTGTGCTCATTCAACTGAGACAATGGAATAACACAGGTCATGTGCCTTGCTCAAAGACACATGCATAACTCCAGCATCTATGGTTTAATCTATTACACTACACTCCACAAGAGAGTTCTACTCTCAAACACCATAGACTGCTTAGTCAATACTGAATTGCTGTTAGTTTCTTATTGGTTGCTGCAGTTTTTGTACATTGCTTATCAATGTGTTAGGAAGTAGAGGTGGGGTTAATTTGGCTCTGGTGCTGAGCTCTAAATCTGCAATACTGAGGCAGTAATGAACCCTAACTCTGTTAATAAATTTGGCCTGCAAAATTCTGTTGCATTCGTGCTAAAGTCCGTGAACGTGATAACGAATGCTTTAGTTTTCCTTTTGGGGTACAACGCTCCTCTGTTTGGCTTTTGCATCTGTCACATTGTGAAAACAGGGTTCAATTCTGATGGCGTTGTTTACAACTTCTCATCAGTGTATTCAACTGCTGAGTCAGTTACCGATAAATATTTTGGTGTTCCTATGTCGACAAGTGCATGATTCAGACAATACATTGAAAGTGGTGACATTTAGCTTCATTGTACATTTATCTCTGAAATAATAACTGTTGAGCCAGTGTTACTCATTGTTATATCTGCCAAATGTCAGTAAAAGCCAATTGCACGTACTTGTCCTCCACGTGCAAGCTTTGTGGTTGTGAGAAATGGCCGGAGTCAGTCTGAACTCTGAACCGATTTTCTCTGGTTTTTCAGGACTGCATCAGTTGCAGCTTATATTACTACTGTTTCATGCAGAGCCCATATGTTGCATTGGTGGGAAGTGGTCTGTCAAGTTAAACCAATTTTTCAATCTATTTTTGAATGAAACGTATTGCCAAGGTTATTCTCTCCATGTCTGCAGTGTCAGAAATGCTCATAGTTTGGTCATGTGTTGTGTTCATTGATGTCTGTGTGTTACAAACTATGCTAAAATTAAGTAATGGGTTATCCCAAAGTCAACAACATCTTGATCTTTAAGCCTTTATTTTGGTATAGCTTTTTCAAGTTCACATTCTTAGTTTTACACATTGCACAAAAGGTCCATTGTTGTTCAATGATTGTTTCTACTACTGATCTGAGTCTGTGGACTGTACTAAGAGGCCACCTGGTGGCCATTTTGAACAACCACTCCAGTGGAAGAAGACAACTTTCTTCTGGCAAATACTTTACTTTGTAATCTGTGGAGTTCATTGTCTCTTGACTTAATCATTAAGTATCTGAATTGTTTTTAAATCTTATTTTATTTGCAATGTTCTTTATGTAGTGTAATTTTTAGACATGTTGTTATAAAATTATGGCATGGCTCATTGGCAACTTTTGGGGGCTACAGTCCCATGGGCATGAAAAACGTTCAGTGCTCCTTAATTTCACACTCGACCCTTCGTGTCATCCATGTTGATATTCCTGGTCAACCAACAGGTATAAGTTTTCCAAGTTTCCAAAAAAGTATCTCAGTGCAGTATTACAGTGCAGTGTTACAGTGTATAAGTAACATCCCCTTGAACACCAGAGGACCAACTCATCTGGATTGACTAATTGTTACATGTGGGTGAAATGAGGGTTTCCTTGTAGCACAGTGTTATATTGTTGAAATTTATTACCTCATAACTGCACCTTAAATCTTAAAACAATGGCTCATCCCAGTTGGCTGTTTACAGACACCTGTCTCCGTTGTTGTGTTATAGTCAGGATCCATTTTTCCACTAATAGCAGTTCTCTTGTCTAAATATATCTGTAAATAAACTCCAGTTAGACAATGAAGGGTGAATGATAGACCATAGCCCAGCATTACCCTGTTTAGTTTATTTGTTCGCGTCTGCCTTATAAATAAATGACTCTACTGAAACATCAGTGTCTCAGTTGTGTCAGTGGGGTGTTGCTGGCTGTTACTGATCTGTCAGACAGCATGAATGGACTGGTTCATTTAATCACATATCTCTGTCAATAAACACAGACCTGTTTCTTGAATGATATTTTGGTAATTGGGAGTTAGAAGGAGTTTGTTTTCATCTAGAACATTGATTTTATTGTCCATCTTGAAAGTATGAATCTTCGTCGCTGTTTACAAATTCAGACTGAAAATACATCGGTGTCTTTAGCTTGAATTGTTCCATGTTAGTGCATTTGGATATTTATGAAAATTGAGTGTGCTTGTGAAACTTTGCAGAATCAAATTATTCTCACAAAAGTCTGTTTTTCTTGACCAACGAATTGTATTTCATAATATTTCTGCTCGGCAAGCGTTCAGTCCATGAAGGAAACTGTTTTGTAGTTTGAGTAGTTCAAATTATTACCAACAACACATAAAAATGTTGAAATGTTTACAAAAAACATTATCCAATTTTGTTCTGTACCATGGCTCCTTAAATTGTTTTTGTTTTCCAGGCCAATATCTCCCCTTCAGGGTTAGGAGGCCCAACAATGATCCTATTTTAGTGCCAATCTTGAGTCACAATCATGTTTATTAGCTTAATAGTCAGCACACAGGGATCTGCAAATATTTGCATTGTCCCTCTTATATTTAATATTTATAGAAATGTTTTCTGTTTACGCTGCTTTGTCTCACCACATGCGAGGGGTCAATCGGTGCATTCTGATCCATCTCTTTGGCCCATGTGTGTTTTCATTGGTTCGCAACTGTAGTGGTCACATTTTGTTTTGATCGCTTCTACAAAAAACACTGTGACATCACTGGAATCTTACTAGATCAAACAGATTTCCCCTCTTGGTCAAGCACAAACATGTGGTCACTTCCTGGTTATGTTGTTGTTTACAAATCTGCCCCATTGCAGTGTGGTGCATTCCTGGCCAACCATCCTGGAGCACCGTGGAATGTGTAGAGCTAGAAATAAAGAACACTTGTTTGAGGTCAAATTTTTTAACCCACTGCCTGTAGTCAAATTCCTGTGGTCCTGTGCTATGACGTCAGGCGTGGTGGAGAGAATTTCAGGTTAAAACAGTACTACTATTGTCTTGTTGTGGAATGGTATTTCACTGAGTGAAGAATCCTGCTAGGCTAGTTCAAAATGAGGTGTGATAAATTAGCCGGCGATTAAGCGTCAGTTTCCATATGTTTATCTCTTCGTACATACCTGACTTGAGGTAACTGCAACTGTCTTGTATTCCATGAGGTGGGAAGTTGTTAGCTTCAGCTGCCTAAAATCTATTTTTGTGAGCAGTTGACACGAATGCAGTTGTCTTGTTAGTGAAAGACAGGACGTCCACTTCAGGAGTTAGCATTCTTCACAAGGCTGATGCAGTTTATGGGTCCCCATCTAGTAGAAGGCTGGACATGACATTGTATGCACCTTGAGGAATGGTGCTTCATTTGGGAGTCTGTGCTATCATCACACAACTCTTCTGAAACTATTTTGGACAAATCGTTTCTTTTTAGCTGTAGATAGTGTCATGCAACCATGTTTCATGCAACTGCATTTCCCTTTAGGTAAGCTGTACAGTGCCTTGTGTATTATTTTCTTACTTGGAGCTCCTTAGATATTTCCAATGTAACTTTACGATTTATTATTGTGGTACGGGTTACTTTTGGAAATATTTCTCCAGTCAGGTTTGTTGCTCCTTTTAGAAAAGCAGATTTATTGCCTATAAACTAACATACTGCTTGACAATGTTTACTTTTCTGTAGAAATCAGGTAAACGCTGTTCTCACATCTAAAAATACTTTTGACATGGCTTAGCAAATAGTCATGTTAGCAAATAGTCATGGGCTGTCTTAACAGGTTTTACACGTGCACCTTTGAAACTTCCCGGAAATGTTTCTCGCTGTGTATTTTCAGGGCATTTTCCACAGGTGTAGTGTGAAGTAAGAATATTTATCAGTAAAATTAGCTTGACTGCAGACCTTCTGCAGATGTGGGGTCTTAATGTTCATTTACAAAGAGCTGGGAATCCCTTTGAAAGCAGAGGTCTCCTGTTGGTTTAACACCCTGTGTTATGTAGGAACTGTGTAACATTGCTTCCCTGGCCAATGTGTACAAGTAGGCATGATGCTGTGAAAATCATGAAATGCCATCTGTAAGATGTCTTATTTTTGGCAACATTTGAGTGACTAATCTCGGGACTTGTTTCTGTCACGTTTTCTTCCTAACTTTGTCCAAACATCATGTTCTTGGTGTGTACATAAACGGGGATAGTAGTATGTGGTTGTTTGTTTTTGAAGCTGTTATTACTGGAAAGTCTTATACTTTGAAATAATGCTGAATTATGTGACACTTTCAAATGTTAAACTGATTGAACATGGCTGTATTGTCTGCTACAAACTGAGCTTCAAGAACGCATGAAAGCACTCCGCAGAAGACATAATAGATTGGTACAGAGCACGACAAAAGTAATCCGACAAAATACCGTTTTCCCCCTCATGACGGGTAATTGTGTTAATGGCAAAAATTACTGGTAATACCTGTGAGGGCGGGAAAATTCTATTTACAGAATGGCTTAGACGCCTTAGTAACTTTCTGATAATTCCCAATCATTCTTCGTCATTTATGGAAGGCTTACATTGACCGTGAATTTGGCTTCCTGCCAGCAATCGTGACCCGGAACTCTGGGTCATTTGCCTGAATGTTTGCTTTGTACTGTATGTTTAATGTGCCGCTATGCAGTAAAACAGCAAGAAGAGATACTATGAAAGATCAAGCTTTTCCAATGTGGCGGTTAATAGTAGTTTCCATAGTGGAATAGCTGCTGCCAAAATATGCTGGGTCACAAAGCTTGACTGTGTTTGATGAAATTTCTTTATCGTGGCGGTTGTAATCTGACTATATCAATAGCTCTGTGGGTGTATTTGAATTACAGTGATGCGACATGTGTTGAATTATATATTTCAGTATATTTGGTTGTTGTCATTTTACATAAAGATTGATGGTTTGTGTTGATAAAGGGATGTTATACCCTGTGCTCATTTGTTAACAGGTATGTGTGTGCGTGCATGCATGTGTGATAGAAATGACCATTAAATTGCAGAATTAATTATGGGTACACAATTTATTCGATTCATCCATAATATTGGTCTGATTTCACACTGGAAGTTTTAATTTTGGTTATGGAATTCTGTGTCCTTCATCTGTGCTAGTTATTTTGTCAGGGTTCTGTTGCTATGGAACTGAATTACATAAAGACCTTGCACTGTCACAGAAATGTCACCTTTCTGACAACAGGCTGTCATCTAATCAATTTTCACCCTTGACAGGAGCACACACACTTTCCTCCAGTCCTTTGGGCCACTGTTTCTTTTGTGGTAACTGATAGCTAAAGAACCAGCCCTATCACCAAACAGACACAATTCTACCCTGAGCCTGTTTATCAACAAAACACCTGTCCACTAGCTAGGCACAAGTTTCCCACACTCTTGGCATACAGTCACTGTATAATTACATAGCTACATCAATTGAGATTTGCCTGCATAACTACACATAAAGCAGAACTCAAAGCCAACACCTGTCGGGTTTTCCCACAGTCCTATGCACACAGTCCATCTTCTCTCTGTGTTTACAACCAACCAGTCCATTATAGTAATTCAAGGGGGTTGCAGGCTCTCGTCTCTGTTTACGTTGGAACACTTCATTGTGATTTTGGAATCGTCACAAAATGTTGGACGTGTGCCAAAAAGATAGACACTGTTTTGAATCGAAGGCTGTTGTGTTGCAGTTTTAATACATTGCGGAAGGCTGTCAATCTAACATATTTAAGGTTACATGTACCCTTAATTAAAATGTTGTCTTCTTGAAATATCTAAGTAATTAATTGTCAATGAATAGATGAATATATTTTCAGAAACTATAAATTGAGACAAATCTAATCATGACATTCACATCACTGTACCGTTCTCGTGGTCACATGACTATGCTTTTGAGCAAAATGTCATTTTTGAAAGGTACGTTGAGAGGAAAAAATCCTTTAACATGCATTTACCAAATTTACTGAATTAAATTTACTGAATTAAATCTTGATAAAAATGCTCAAAAACCGTGTCTGGAATTTTCCACAATCAGACCGATGTTCTTGTTGTATTTTTTGTGAAAGAGGGGGGCATGTAATCTTAAAGTATTTATTGCTTAAACAAGTTTTGAATTTGCTCTCTTTACTGGCCTGGGCAAAAAAAGTTTAAAGAAAAAACGACATTTTAAGTTGTCACTTTATTATAATAATAATTCTCTTGTAATATTCCTTATCGTGATGGGATTCTATGATATCAACAACAGTATTGAAATCATCAGCACCACAATGCTTCAGAGATTTTGGCATATTGGCCAACCCTGAAATTGAGAAATCGGAAATTGCGAGTGTATGTATTGCCTGCGAATCGAATCGGCAACAATTTAAGATCGGATTAGCGTTGTAATAATTTCACACCTCAAAGGGCGTCTGTCAAGAATTCAGTGTTGACAGATGAAAAGCAGCGAAATTCCAGGCTTTTATCTTTGTCTTATTTGTCAGATACTTTATAAATTTAAAAAAGGATTAATAATACTGATGTTAGTACTTGGTAGTATGAATTATTTATTTTGTGTGTTACCTGAAACTTTCCGTTTGCCACGTGATAGCGAGGTGTACCAGATTTTTTATTTTGATCCAGATGCCCTGGCTGTCATCTTAACCTAACTACTGTTTCAATCATGGGGAGAGTTGTTAATCACGTATCATAACTACTGCATGCTCTCTTGATGTACCGCAAACACTTTCCCACGCTTTCCAAGAAGTCAGGCACTGTCAGACCTCTCCAACACAAAGATAGCATCTGACGCTAAATAGCACCTGCTATCCAATATCTAAACCGGGCAGTTGTTATTTACCTTCAACGGTTGAACTCTTGCCTCTCTCAGATTTTTTTTGTGGGATGGTACATAAAATTGACCAGTTGTTATGTAAAATTGACGACAAGTCAAAATGAAAAAATAAAAAGTCAACATAAATTTGGTGGCCTGCTTAGATTATACGATGATTTTTTGTGAAGTTGAGATTATTTCATATTGTGTCAGTTTTTATAGTTTCGTATGTAAGCAAGCTCTCGACTTTTGTCAGTATTTTGCCAAACTTTTATTTTGTCAGTCAGTTGGCAACTCAAGTTTTTATCCCAAGTTCTTCTGACATTTTTAGCCTTTTTTACAAAGAAAGTTTCAGTTGATATTGTCTTCGGGACAGTTTGTTTTCAGGGACTTTTTAGCATGTTCTATTTTCAGCCCATGCACTGTGAGTTGATGTAACCTATACAGGATCATTTCTGATGTGATAGCAGTTAATCCTTAATCTTCACAATGTATCTTAATTCATGATGGGAGTGATTAGGCTATGCCATAATGAGATGACATGCCTATCCAGGACTGAGTTTTTTAAAAAACTGTCTACTCCAAAAAATCCCAGTTACCAATGAATCACTCACATGATGTAGGTCAAATTTGAAGTCCAGGAAAACGTGTGTAGATCGTGTGACTGAAAATGACATGTTTTTTTATCAAATCATTTGCCTAAATTTTAGTGGTTGTTGTTAAAACATGTTATTTGGATCTTGGAGGACTCCATTTGAGTGAATTCACGTGAGCAATTTGACATAGATATTTTCTATAGGTTTCGTTAGTTGGCCTTTTTTTTAAACGTCTGCGTTAATGCTACAAATCAAAAATGAATAGACAACTTGGAAAACTTTATCAGCATTTTTGAGACTTCGTCTTACCATTTTTATCAAAACAAAATTAGGTCATGTTATTGGTAGAGTTGTTTTGGTATCAATGTACCTTTCTTTTTCATAAAATTTAATAAAATGACATGGTCACGCTCCCCCAACATAGGGCAGATTGGTATGTTGTCAGAAATTAAATTCTACAGGCTTTCTAGTTTCAGAAAATTATACTTTTACCCAAGTTAAAATCTAGTTTTGTTGATATTTGTCTAAATACACAGTTGTTAGCTCCTACAAAACAGTAAGTAATAGATCTCCAGGTGATGAAACGATTGAACTCTTTACCTCTCTGCTGTCAATCAACTGTTAAATAATTTTACCTCATTTTCTATTATAATCACGCCACGCCACCTTGCATGGTTTCTAAGTATAGCCTCATCATTGCTAAGTTTATTGTTGATACGACTTTCTTCTGTTAAGTTTATTAAGTTCTTTTTGAAAACTAGATCATTGATTTAGAAGTGCTGAACCCTTTTTCCTTGGTTTCCTCTTGCACAAAAAAAATCCATTGCTAAATCATCTAGAGCATTGGCCATGTAACTTGTGCACTGCAGTTGAACTGGTTGAAGGTCTTAAGATCCATCATCAAGAAATAATAGTGTAGTGATGGTGCTCCCTGCTCTAAAGTAATTAGTTTGTCAACAAACACAGCCTAAACATAGTCCTTATAGTGTCTGCCCATTTGAAACCTCTGTTGATCTTTTATGTTATTTGCTATTTAATCTCAACGATTACTTTATTCCCCCTAGACATAATGTTCCACATGTGTCTAATAAGCTCCATTAATTAATCTGGAGGGCTTACCATGTTGGAATCCTCTCAATTATGCTATGAGTGTGGGAATTCACCTGAGCAAATAACTCCACTATCATTGAGCAAGCTCAGTCTTCAGGCTTGTCCTCTTTGTCTGGGCTACTGTGTAACCATGATTTGCAGCCATCCATATTTGCTGATGGTATTTTCATTTTCATTTGTATTCTTTGCCTGTCTATGAAGTCTTGGTTAACCTTTGTTTGTAATGAATTGAATTTCAGTGTTATAAGGGGTATACAATTAGATAATACCTTGAAAAGCTTAAACAAACTCTTTGGTATGTTTAGTGAATTTGGCTGGGCTTAAATTAGGGGTTGTGCAGTACAGTGCAATCAAAGGTGCACAGTAGTTTCCCATCATTGTTTGAAGTAAATAGCTTTTGATTGGAGGGATTGTGGAGATTGATATCTAGCCTCCTGACACATACCCATCCAGCACTATTGAGACTAAGTGAAGGGTGAAGGGAGTTGATGGAAATGATGAAAACATAATAGCCAGCCAATACTCCAATAGCTGTGGCCTAGTGGAGAGAGGGCTTATTGTGAAGTTCAGCCCTAGCTTTGTGTTTTGTTAAGATTGATGGAATCATCAAGGCTGTTTATTATCCATTGGTGTCATCAGTGATGAGGTGTATATGTATTTGCTGAAGCATTCAGTCATCCCTTATGCAAATCATTTTTTGTTACAAATGATGTGGGTTTCCCCCTCTTGCTATCTTGTTGAGAGTTCACTTGGATTTGTTTTAGATTTCACGGCAAGTTTGGTTGTAGATAATCTGAAAACAACCAGTATTTATCAAGTCCCATGCACCATCTAGATGGACTTGTTTTTAAAATGTTCCATTTTTGGATGAGAGGCTATCAAAAATCGGGCTCTTATGTTTCTATTTTTATTTCGTAAAATAAAACTAAATGATAATATGAAAAGTGAATCAGCTTTTATGAGGTTTCATCTTGAATATTTTTATCAAAGGAAATTTTGTCATGTTGTTGACATTGTTGTTTTGCTACATATATACCTTTCTGTTTTTGCTAAATTTTATTAAAAAGACGTGGTCAAGTATCCCAATTAATGGAAGATTGGTATAATGTTAAAAAACCAAAGCTTTCTTTCTTCAAAAATGTACACTTTTATCAAATTAAAATTGATACTTTGTTAGCTATTTGGCTGACTGCATCCACTTGTGTAGGCCTTACATAAGCATTATATATGACTTATGTGCCCCAGTGTTCCAGGTCAGTGATGTGTGTACTTTAGGGCTCACCCTTATTTCAGCCATAAATCCATCTCTTTGTTAACTGTGACGTCGTACTTCAAGGAGTACTCAACAAATTTGTTTAATATATGCTATAACGGATGCAAACATGAATTTCATTTTTTATAAAGTGACATATAGGTTTGTTTCTGTGTTTTATGTGCCTTTTGTATTTGCGCATCCAAATGTGAACCTGTGGAAGTTTTTGTTTTGACTTTGGAAGAATAAAAATTAGTGTCCTTGACGAAACTGAAATTATACTCACAAACCTACAACAAAACATGTTTTTCATGGATAATACGGCAGATAGATGCAGCACAGTTTTGAATCACTAACAACTGTGCATCACTCTATATTCCTCAGTCTTGCCTCTGTCTAACACCTTGATATTGGTTCTGTTCAAAAGGCAGGTGTAGTCAACATCCTTGTCCCCTGTTTTGGCGGGAAATGCTAGCTTCGCAATGTCTTCCTGATAGGAAATCAATAATTAAGCAGGGCCTGACACTCCACCTATTGTCTGGCAAACAAAGGTGAATTAGTCCAATATTAACTGTCCTTTTGTGTATTTTGGAGGGAAATTCAGGTAAGTACACCTGGAAAGGTGTGTTAATTAGCAGATAATTAACCGTACACCAAGATTGTTCTTCTTTCTTTTGTGCCCTGGGTTTATGGAAAACATGTGGGCATGCTTGTGTTTGATGAATTTCTGTTAATTATTGATGCTATCTTGAAGCCAGGAACTGGGTGTATTGTGGGTTGACACAAGTGTCTTTCCATAGTAACATGTTGGAAATTTCATTTGTCATGATGTATGAGTCAGAGGTGTGTGAAGGTTTAGACACTTCATTGGTAGTTTTAAAAACTTAGTACAGTAAAACTCACTTAGGTCAAGAGATTTACGCATAACTCTGACCAAGTTCTTTTGTTTCGTTCTAGTTGGTATACTCATCTCAGTCAGGTTGGATCTGATTTGTGCGAGTTATTGTATTTTGTAAATTTATGTTAAGTTCCTTTATTATCTGTTAAATCTCCATCTTTTGTAAACTGTCACCTGTTGGGAGATTAACAACTCTCCGATTGTCCAGGACAACCATGGACAAGTTGAATTTATAAATGTTTGCTTAGGTCAATCCTATCTTAAAGTACCTTCTGTAACCTCTTTGCAACTTATAAATGTTCAGAAGACTTCCAAGTGACCCACTTGTTCACTTGCAGACCAGGGAGATCAACTTCAACCAGATGCTGGGACTTCACAACCAGTCAATGTTGTAATTAAGGGAACCAGCTTGATTTGGTGCTGGGCTGCAGTGATCGCTTGTTGATCACTTCAAAACAACTGCGAAAAAACTCGATGCAAACTTCTTCACTGTGTCGAAAAACATCAATGGGATTTCAATAACCACTTATGTCATAAGCTTTTCAAAGGTGAAAAATAATAAGTTATTTATTCGTTCAATATTTTTGACAAACTCATTTTGGATTCGTACAAGTTGGATTGAAGTGGAGTTGTCTGAAAGGATAACCAGTCCAAAAAGTTCATGTGGAGGCCTGACGACTTCATGTTATTGGGTGGTTCCAGGGAATAAAGATTGTTCTTTTTAACACCTGGACCCGGTCTCCAATCTCCGTACTCGGACTCATACTCATACTCGAGATTTCATACTCAAAATCGTGCTCACTGGAGTGGTACTCAAAAAAGCGTATCTAATGTTGTATTTCGAGTAGACTCCAAACGTACTCAAATCTGACACTCATACTCGAGTTGCTATGGAACTCTTTATGATGTGAAATGCAAAATCACGCAAAGCCGCGCTGATTCATCGCTCCCTATTGGAATAGACCAC